>OOFB01030373.1:19488-37922 GCA_900323305.1 Trachyrincus murrayi
TCACCTGTCACATGGCGAGCTCCTTAAGGCATGGCCGCATCATACTGGCCGAGGGGGAGGGGGAGGCGGCGGGGCTCTATTATTGGCACTTGGTTTTATGTGTTTGCACATAAATAAGTCCCTAACCTTGTGTACACATAGCTTGTGCTACTGGTCACATCTTTCAGGGTTTGTGACTATGTGACCTTTAAGTAGTATGGAGGTGAATCAAAATGGTGCCCTTGAGTGGCTATAGCTAAAGGTTCTTAGTCGTAACACCAGCTTGTACCAGTTGGAGACACTGTATATAGACAGCAACACATTTGGGTTCAGTTGTATCAGGCAGGACACGGTGTTGTTATCCTGGCTAGTCGGTGTCACAGAGCATGCAAATCCATTGTTTTTCCTAGTTTAGCAAAGGATTGAGAGAATATTATATCTAATCTTCAATGATATGACGATAAGCTCTACTGGCAGCTACACACACACACACACACACACACACACACACACACACACACACACACAGACACACACACACACACACACACACACACAGACCCTCTCCCCTCCCACACACACTCCCCCACACACATAGCTTGCACTGACCTCAAAGAATCTTCTCGACCTTGTTTTGAGGACCTCGTGGCCTCTGCATTGAATGTGTGTCAGTGTCATAAAACAGGATATACATATTTATAGTTAATACTACAATTTGTGCATGTATGTCTCACATTGTCCCAATTTAGAGCATATATAGACGTAGCTTCTGTGATGTCACCCATTGGTTTACACACAACCACTTTTTACGTCCATGTTTGAGGGTGTAGATTTGCCTTCTATGCTACATTACATCCATGCTTCTATGGAGCGTCACCATTTCTTTAGCTTTTTGCAACCAGCAGCGGAAACGATCCATATTTGGCACATTTGGCCAAAAGTCATTGCTATTCAATCCTTAATAACTTTTTAATTAAATATAATTGTCAACCAGGACCTCGGAAAATACATAATATGAAGATGAATTAGCCACTGAGAGAATGGTGACGGGAGATTTTGCTAGTCTCTTCCGCATGAGTCATGGCTGCCGCTTGGTTCGACACAATGAGGAACAAAATAAAAACAATGATTTGCAGTCATCCAACATCAATCTAAACAGTCATGTCGGCTTGTCATCCCGTGGCCATGTTGTGATTTGTCAGATTACTCGTATTCGGGGTTCCAAGGCACCATTCCGGCTTGAAAAGACATCTGTAGACATGAAGCGTCAGAGCGGTTTACCTAGACTGTCAGAGCGGTCGACCCAGACTAAGGTTACACATGAAACAGCCGTGACAGACATCTTCTCTCATTTTACCAGGAGGCCTACTAAAACATGGACTATTTTTCTTAGTTTCTTTTTCTCCCATTTGTAATCCATTGGTCTGAAGTCTGATACCTGACAAGCCAACATTGAATCCTTATGATCCTCAGCCTGGATTTACGGGGGTTAAGCCAGAACAGAACATACCGTCTAAGAAGCCAAAAAAGATTTGAATATCTATGGAAGGTTTTCAGGTGAATACCCTCACTCACACTTGGCATGCTACTTCTGATGGCGTCTTGATGCTATTTAAAGAACTAACCGGCCGTAACGAGAGAAAACGAGAACGACTACAAGAAGGTTAGGAGGGTTTCACGTGATGCGTCACGCACATTCCGCCATCTTGGTGCTTTTTCACCATTTCACTAAGAATATCAACTGTTGCTTGGCTGTTCTGTAGCTATTTCAGCTGGATATATTAATTACAGACCGACACGGGAAAGCATGGCTCTAATAGAAGGCCTACACAGGCTTTACCATGCCGTAGCGATCACAAGATGAGTTGGCAGAGAACGCATTCGGCAAGCATTTTGACAGCTGCACCCTTTGGCAGCGTGAAATAGGTGCAAATGTGTGTGTGTGTGTGTGTGTGTGTGCGTGTGTGTGTGACATAAAGGATTTACTGTAACACACACACACAACTCACATACATTTACTAACGATGGGTAGGCCTAATAAAAAGTGACCCCTAACATTCAGTTTAAGAGAGCCAAGTGGTGTCCTCCTCACAGACGGCCACCAGACATTTATGACACATCATGACCTCACCGTCTCCCCTTTCCTACTCACATTACGTTGTATTAAGTATACTTATTTTAACTGTACGGGAATGGCATTTAGAATAGCACAAGTTAACGACCAAAGTGAGATCCTACTCTTTAAATCATTTACTGGCTCAGGTTTTTTCGAATTGCAAGAAGTCCCTCTCGTGAGATTCGTCATATAAAATGATCAATAATTACAAATGGTTTTAGAAAGGTTATATACAATTAATTTGTGATTCTACAAGTTACTTATAAGTAAACAAAAGCATACTACTTTTTGGTTTTCTTTTCCTATATGGATTTTATACTACATTTAGATGTATTTATTTACACAAATTAAATAACAGATTGTATTTAAAAAAGAAAGTACATTTAAAACCACACCCAAAACGACTTATAAAGTACTGTTATGATGAACCCACATTCGCATCCATATAATGCTATACAACCTGACACCAAAAGTTTCATGAAAATGTCAAAAAATTAACAAAAAGATTCAAATCATTCTATTATTTCCAATCTTTTGAACAACAAGGCTTCTATGAGTTTCTTTTAAAACACAGACAAAGACATTGAAATGTCCAGCAAATTTAAATATTCATTCCACAAGATATAGAATTTTATCTACCAAACATAAAGATCACTCTCTGCATCTCTACACTAAAAACGGTGTCATCGACCGTGCAATGTCATGCATCCCATGCAGTGATGATGATATGATGCATATGGTGTGCATTATCCTCCACACATTTACACATATGATGCATGTGTCACTCAACATGTCCCATTGTTTACACTGTTGGCCTTCTCTGCCAATCAAATGAGTTCTAGCACTGACGGACGGACAGCCTCTGCAAGTACTTTAACCAAAAGTATTTGAGCTTTGGGAGGCGAATACCTCTTGTAGTACTGACAGAAAGAGAGAGAAGGGGGGTGGAGGAGGAGGGGGGAGGTGTGTGTTGGTAACTGGACAGGATGTTGAAACGCGGACAGCAGGGGGGCTGCAATGG
Organism: Trachyrincus murrayi; assembly: GCA_900323305.1. Classification (NCBI taxonomy): domain Eukaryota; kingdom Metazoa; phylum Chordata; class Actinopteri; order Gadiformes; family Macrouridae; genus Trachyrincus; species Trachyrincus murrayi. Next base: position 22,605 of record OOFB01030373.1, read on the forward strand.
GGTGGCAGCATTAAGGGGGAGGAGGGAGGGAGGGCGAGTGAGGTGGATTTATGAGAGAGTTCCTCCTCCATCACACCAGCTGAAAGAGGAGATCACGGGACCGAGGTTTGGGTGACAAGCAGTGTGCATCACTCGATCATGCGTGTGTGTGTGCGTGCATGTATATATGTGTGTGTGTGTGTGTGTCTTGCTCTCACAAATTTACATGATTTAACGTTTTTATTGTTTGTAATTGAATGGGTAATAAAAGGTTGTTATTGTATATGTATAATGTATATTTAACTAGTATAATCCAATTTTGGCTGTAAGGATACCGGCTGCAGATTTTTAATTTCACCCAGAATGTGTGAACATATTAAAGAGACACTGTGATTGGGAATGCTCTACTAATGTTAAATAACCATCATTTGCATTATTTTTTGGTTTAGTTTCTTGTTGTTCTTTGTTCTTGTTTTTGTTTTTTTAAGTACTCACCTTGTAAACAACTCGAGCCACAGCACTGCTGTAGTAACAGAGCCACCTGGTGTTGGAAAAATGTCTAAATAATAAACACATAAATAAATAATCGGGGAAAAGATAGCCTCGAGCCAGGAGACCATTCTGATCTCGCGACTTCACATTCTGTTTCTGCAGATCATATATTATGATAGTGATTGCGAAACGCAAACTTGAATATCTGGATCCTCTCAATAGGGAAATATCATGTGATTCCAGTCTTGTGATGCACTGCTGTCTTTATGTAGTCCAGAAGAGACTGCAGCAATGTGTAAAATAAATAAATAATTTTATTTAGTTCATGTGAAACGTGTGAAAGTACTGAATTCTGGATTAAGTTGATGAGGAAATGAACCTTCCTCATGACCATAATAACCCCTATGGAGCCTCTCTGGGGTAACATGGTAGCGTTCATGGCATCTATGGATGAAGTTGAAGACCCCATCCGCCCTAAATCCAATTTGTATTAATTTATTTAATCATATGGTTATGTATTGAACGTTTCATGGCGTTAATTGTGTTTATCTCGATAACCAACCTGTTTTTCATTGGATGAAACCTGCGTGCACGATACACACGGTTTAGTAATCTGTAGGTATGGTTTGGTAATCCGTGGTACGGTTTGGTAATCCATGGGTGATATAGCATGTTTTCTGGTAATTATATTGCCCAGCCCTCACGGATTACTTAATTGAGGGTACAGATTTACACATAGATACATTTTTCTACCATGTGACCCCAGGAGGCTCTGTAATAACCAAATATTAAAGGATAGATATTGTATAATGTTACAATGCATAATGCTACTGAAAAAGAAGGTGTCTGAGAGGTTTTTGCTATCTATCACTACCACAAATGGAATGAGTGCTCCCTTCACATAATTCTGGGTACACACCAAAAAGTCTATGTAACTGCAGAATTGCAGAATGAAATTGGGAAGCATTATGCCATAGGCCTATATCTACACTAAACCAAGTTAGTGAAACCATGAAGTGGGTTTAGGCTGCTTTCCCCCTTGCCAGTTATTAACTGATAGCAATCCACACGACACAACATATCATATTTTCATCATCATTTCCACGATAAACATATGCTGTTATCACGTTACATTTATGAAGCCGAAAAGTTAACGAGATGTAGGCCTATAAAGCAGATATCTACATTTACACTGAGGGTCGAGCCCAACAGTAGTCCTAGTTATATCAGCAACTGTTTCTTGGCTGCTAACTGCACCCGCTTGGACCTGGGAGTCTTGTAAATAAGGAAGAAGAGACAGATATTGTTTAAATACATATTAGGATAATAGGAGAATAGAATAGTAAATGATCATGGATATATGCAAATATACACTGAGTGGTTCCATGAGTCCAAATATTTGAGTGCAAAAACATCATATCTACTGTTACAACTACGTGCATATTGACATACTCACATACATAAACCATAATTATTTCAATGCATAGCCAACTAAAGTTTGAACTTTTACATAGCATCAAGGAGGAATCAAACCTCCCACTTACCATCCACAGGAACAGATTCAGAGCTAACAAAGATTCATGTTTGTGTTTTGTCGACAGCCAATCAGCCTGTATAACTGCTGGTAAGCTTACAATACATTCCAGAAGAAAATAAAAGGTTGTATGTGCAAAACGCATCACGCAAAGCAACAGAGAGCAAGATTCACCACACTGACTGTAATCAGCAATGCCGGGAGCAAGACAGCAAGTCCCGCTCACCCAGTTCCGCACTCGCTTTCACTCTGATTGCGTTAAGATCCAAAGCCATCGCCCCAACCAACCCAGCCATCATTCGCATAGACTATTGCTGATTATTATTAATGAATAACCACATCACATTGTAACGTATAGCCTTTTCATCTAACCTAATAGTATAACCTATAGCGGAGAATAAAACGCGGGTCACGTTTAGTCTACTGTTGCATGTTCTTGTTTAACCACAAGCAGTGTGCCAATCACACCTGTGGCATTCAGGGGAGCTCACTCTACCGGCATCTTAGCAGCACTCACGGAAAAGTCATAGATGTCATAGAGGCTACAGTGTCGCCTGTCGCAAGATGATTGTTTTGACGAGGTGGGGGGAGACCTCGACCGCGAATAGAGTTTTTTTATTCTTTAAATTAAAGTTACCAGTTGCCCCGATGTAAGCCTATATGACCAAACGGGATACACCCCAGACGTGCAAAAAAGGACTCGCAGGACAAAGAACACGAGGGGACAGGCTTGCGAAAAAAAAGAAGCGAGCCCCCACCCACGCGAGATAAAATGCCTGCCCACGAAAGCGACGGCGAAGCCTGCAGTCGGCAGAAGGAAATCAGTCATGATAGCACTAATTTGAAATATAACTGTGTTCTGTCTTTATATAGGCCTATTATATACAATAGGCCTTTATTAAGTTGGCCTATACCAAATATATTAAATGTCTCTCAAACAAAATGTCTCCCAAATTGTACAATGCCATCGTCATGCCCGCAGAGTATGAAGTTCTCAACAGCTTGATTTGTTATTATTTGTTCGTATGTAGGCCTAACTAAAAAGGTTCATGAAGGTTTAGATAGAAGCGCACCACAGTGATTTTAGTTTGACGACATACACTTACAACAAAATATCTTGTTGAAAAAGGAGAGTGAAGGACATTGAATTCTTCATCGCGGATATAATTGTGTGTTCCGTCTGTCTGAAACAAACCAAACGTATAAAATGTCTCAAAAATGAATCAATCAAATTTTACAATAGGCTAGCCTATAATATAAAACAAAAAAACAATAAGTGTGTGTGTTGTGTCGGACACACATAGCCATACAGGCAGAGTAGAGTTATCAGCTGCTTGATTCGTTATTATTCGTTCGTTAATATATTTATAATACCAGTGTTGACTTGTCCCTCAAATGAATATGTCTGTCAAATTTTACAATAAGCCTATAAAACGACCTAACTGTGTGTGTTCTTGTGTCGGACAGAGTAGAGTAGAGTAGAGTTCTCAACTGCGTGATGCGTTATTGTTCGTTCTTTCATATAATTACATAATTAAAATTTTGATTTTATTAATCCGAACATGGCATCGAGAAAGACAAACAATTATGAACATCAGTATTATGGAGTGGAGGAAGGAATGAGTGAGTGAGAGATGGAAGGAGTGAGTGAGTGACTGTTTATTATTATAATAATATTTATTATTATTATTATTATTATTATTATTATTATTATTATTATATATTATTATTTGTACTAGGAGGGGTTTTGGGTCTGTGAATGAGAGTAAGATGGACATGGCTTGAGTAGTATCCATTAAGACCTGTTTAGCGAACTTAAGCTAAATTAACACTACTGTAGTTGGGTGCACGGCTGCATGCACCCTTTATGATAAGATTGACTGGCTGTGTTGGTAACATTAATCAGCAATACAAAGTATGCTGATTAATGTAATAGCAAAGTAATAGCAAAGTATGAACTAGTCCATCATCGGAACTTAAGCTAAATTAATTAACACTGCTCACTGTAGTTGGGTGCACGCACCCTTAGTTATGAGACTGAATGGCTGTGTTGGCAACATTAATCGTCAATAAAAGTATGAATTAGTCCATCATCACCGCTAAAAATAGAACGTTACAAGCGCACACTAAGCAATACGCCATTGTGATATCAATATTACAATTTAGGCATTTTATAGTTTTAAAAACATTTACTAGCTTGCTATATTACAACATTACACTCCATGATAGTTCATTGTTGTACTCCATAACTTAAACTGCGCATGCGTCGTCCAGAACCGCTTCGTCTAAACTGTAAATGCGTTGTCCAGAACTGCTTCGTCCAGAACTGCTTTCTCCAAGCCCGCAGCCAGCTAATATAGGCTCCCCCTGGCTCCCCCGTAATTCGCACCCTGACCACAAGGTGTCACTAAAGTCCACGTTGACGAGCGCGAAACCCGGACAAACGGCCGGGCAGTGGGAGCGCCCGTACGGACCCATTGAAAACTGGAACTGGGCTGGCTTTCTGGGGTGGGGCACAAGGGTCTCGCATGGGCGGGCCTGGCCCCCTAATGCCCCCCATAGCGCCGGGCCTGCCGCCCTTATTTGTTTGTAATATGCAATGCTTCATTACGTAATATAGGATCAGAGGATGCAGGAATGAAACGAGGAAGGTTTGTGCTGACTTTTTCCCCAGTGAGATCCGAACCACAGCGAAGAAGAACAGCCAACAATAGTTTTTATAAAATTATATTAGACAATGTTTTGCCTTACTAACTTGCAGTAGGACTATTCTAACACATTTCTGGTGTTCTAGGTTGCTTCTGATATTGTTCTTCTTTATATATAATATATTCTGTATAACAAATACTCCTTCTGTTAAATACTGACATCTGTTTAAATAAATAAAAGTTACAATTAAAAGGAATATAGAATTCACCAGAAGTGCCACTCCAATGAACCATATCCTAGCCTACTCCTATGTCATTATTTCATAGGGTCATCTTATGAATCACTTTGTTAAATTCCTCTATTTACACGCGTGCATTCACAGTATGCCTACACTAAATCCCTTTTTAATAATAACAAGTGAATTTAAGGCATATGAATGTTTTGACAGTACATACAGATTACTCGATTATCGCTTAGCCTTGTCTGAGTTCCCGTCGATCGGACTCGACTCGTCAGCCTTCTATGATATTACCGTCGCAACAAGGATTGCTGCTGCCTGCAGGCCTTTCAAAGGACCCTCATTTCGTTTTGATAATAGAGATCCATCGAAGATACTTTATGAAAGGTAGTTCCACGAAACCCCAAAATGTATCAAATGTTTGATGTGAAGTTATTGTTTCTTTGTCAATTCAAGTTATATATCGGCTGCTCTGCGTAATGCCCGGTGACAGCAAAATGGCTGTCGTATCTAAAATATGCTAGTTGCTAATGCTAACTTAATTTAGTATGTTGCTTAATTAAAATCGCCCCAGTATTTACAGAAGACGTTCGAATGGGTCAGTTCAAACCTTAAGGTAGTGTGTTTCAATGTGACTTATCAGTTAGACCCCTCCAGTTAGACACGTTAGCAGCCTGTTTAGGTAACACGCAGGCCTAATGTCCTGATTTGTAATCGCGGTGCAATTTGTACAAGATGCCAAATCAACTGTTGTAATGTGTTCAAGAAATCCACTGTTACGTCACATAAAGAAGAATTGTATGTTCTGACATAGCAGCATGTCGAAACGTGCAGGGCTTTCTTTCTACACATTATCTCGCTCATATTATCGTGAGTAGGATTACTCTAACAACCTTAACCTTTTTGCATGACAAACGGGCGAACTTTTTCAACGCATTTCCATTTGGTACACATAAACATCACAAGGCCATATTCGGGGGAATTCCATTTCGAGATAATTATTTACATGCATTTGGCCATATTTATTTATTGGATGTTCGTACGTCTTGCTAGTGCTTGTAGTTCTGCATGCAGCTTACTAAGATTATCAACCCAGTTCTAAATATCTTTTTTTGCACATACAACCTCATTAGACTTGAAACTAACATGGTCTCAGATTTTAATTAGGCCTATTTCAAGTGTGTATTTTTTTTTCTTCTGGAATGTATTGTAAGCTTACCAGCAGTTATACAGGCTGATTGGCTGTCGACAAAACACAAACATGAGTCTTTGTTAGCTCTGAATCTGTTCCTGTGGATGGTAAGTGGGAGGTTTGATTCCTCCTTGATGCTATGTAAAAGTTCAAACTTTAGTTGGCTATGCATTGAAATAACTATGGTTTATGTAATAATTTGCTAGGTTTATTAAAAAATGATTTTGGCTATTTGCTAGTAGGCTAACAAGTGGGTGCCTTGGAAGCATAGCTTTTACAGCAAAACCCAACATGGCTGTCGGGAATTGTAAATGCTTCTCAGTGATTCACAAGTGTTGCATAACATTGCTTTGCTTTCCCCATCTTGCAAGACAAATGTGATGGACATCAGACTTGTGGAAGATCATCTTAAAGCTGGATGGAGTTTTTTGTTCTACCTAATGTTTGAAGATTGGAGATAAACTATTAGTAGACCTATAGCCTGGAAAAGAACGACACCTAAAAGTATTTTGTAACGAAAAGGTTTTTCTCCTGTAACATTCTATTTCTGCTCTCCACCTCCCAGCCTTGCTGTGCTCACAGACAGTCGTTCGGAGTTTGTTCCCTCCATCCGGTCGTTCCGGAGTGGAACCTTTGGTGCTCACAGCATTGCCAGACGGACCCATTTACTTTATGGACCTGCCGCCAGTGCTGCATTAGTTACAGCTCTTCGATTGGCTCAAATTGAGGCTCAGGCCCAAATTACTTTGAATCAGCTCACAGTTCTTGCAACTATAACATCTGCCAACCAGTGTCATCTCGGCAACAAGTTATCGACATTACCTCCTCACCCAGCCCTCATTAATCTTATTATTAATAGACAAGTGTCTGGTGTCGGGCGAAACACATCAACCGGCAACACAACCTACAGAAGCCCTCTGCAGTGTCAGTCCAGAGCCATGTATCACAATCACTCACAGCAGCAAGGGCACCCGCAGGCTTTTGTGAACAGACCGCCTCGCCCGTCTCAACAGCAGCAACAACAACAACAACAACAACAACAACAACAACCCAATCAGCAGCAGCCAGTTCGCTCTGCCACTGATATTCTGTCCCAGGTGTTGGGTTTTCAGTTTCCTCCTCCGACCCAGCTGCCAGATGAGCTAGAGTCGGCCTTAGCCATCAGGGGCTCAAGGGACATGGACCACCGTCTCATCGACCATATGAACCAACCAAACCAACACCAGCGTTCATCTGAGCCCAGCGGCTACAGCAACAGCCCAGTGGGGTTCCCCCCAGAAAATCAGCCAGGCCACCAGCAAGGGGTGGACTGGTCAAGATACCCACCGCCCAGTAAACTGTTTTCCAGTCCTTCATCTGGTACCACCCACCAACCTCAAAGACACCAGCTCCCTGGCGTTCAGCAGCAGCAGCGACATCATCTCCCTGGTGGGCAGCAGCCCCAGAACATGCAGAGCTGGAGTGCCTCTGGTTCTCCCTCTCCTCAGGCTCAAGGCACCCAGAGTGGAGGCAATGATGGTAGAGGTAGTAGCGGTGGTGGTCTGGACATTCAGGGTTTATACACCCCAGAGAGTGCAGGAAGCATCCTTGCTAGCTTTGGACTGTCCAACGAGGACCTTGAGGTGCTGAGTCACTACCCCGATGACCAGCTCACCCCAGATACTTTACCATTCATTCTCCGTGACATCCAAATCAACAAGTCACACGGCACTCAAGGCTTGCCGCCACCTGCCTCCCGTTCCTCGCCTGTAAGGATGGGACGCTCGGACTCCGCGGATGTACCGAGCCTCCTCAGGGTTACCCAGACAGCGGGCCAGGTCATCGACTATGGCCATGCGAGTCGTGCAACAGAAGAGGGCAGTGGCAGAGAGACTTTCAAGCGAGAGCAGTTGTCCAACGAGAGAACTGTGAAAATGATGTACTCGTCTTCGCCGCCAGCCGTTCCCAAACAACCCAAATCGGAAACACGCGAGCGGCGGCACGTGCGCTTGGAACCTGCAGCCGAGTCAAACAAGCACGGAGATCTGGATTACCGCCGTCCAAGCAGCGAGACCCGCAAGGCCAAAAGGTCACCCTCTAGAGAGTTCCCCTCCACTTCGAAATATCTCCGTCCAGATCGGGATTACCGGCGGGATGGACCCGAACCAAGGCCGTCGTCTGAAACCCGGAGCGAGAATCTGTCATCCAGACAACCCTCCTCCTCTGCATCTTCAACCAAACCACAGAGCAGCAGCAGCAGCAGGAGATTACCGGCTCCGACCATGATATGTGATTTCTCAGCAGAGCCACCAAAGGTCTATCCCCATACCTGTTCCCTGTGCAACGTACAGTGTGATTGGGCTGAGGTAAGTGCCAACATGACATTGTCTCAGTGTCCACGTGGTCTCTGTAGGGGACACTTGAATATTTTAACTATGAAGGGTATTTTTTCCAACAGCAGTAATTATTATTAGTACTCCTTTTAATCCAATGGTGAGATTTTCTATTTCTAATTGACCAGAGTATTTTATGACTGGCAGTGTCCATTGGCACTGCCATTCATAACTGCCCATTCGCACTGCTGGCAAGGCTTTTTTTTGTATATGATCAAATTGATGATGCACTTTCACAACCACCACCATTGTGGCAGGGGGTGTGTTGTTACACTTGGATAACGTAGCCATTGAAATTTAATTCTTATTCTCCAGCTACTCACTCGTTCAATGACAAAATGTGCAAAACTACCCCTGTTTTTGTCTTTTGTATGTCGATATATCCACCTCAGCATTTCCGAAATTAAAATAGTCGTAATTATTGAATCTCTTTCAACAAAGGTCTCTTTTATTCCTCCTATACAAAGAAAGAAAATGCCTTTTTTTTCGGGGACCGGGCAGTTGATGCTATAAGAAAATGATCAAGTGTCTGAGATTAGCCATCCACTGGGTCCAACAGGTGCCTAATTAACCTAACCAGCTGGCTGTGGGCAGGGGTGTTAAAATACCACAGCTATTTCATTTTTTGCAAATTCCAATGTTTATTTTCTTGTTAACTTGGACAAAGCAAACATTTAGCTTTTCAGGTACATCTTCTTTTATTTCTTTAGATGTGTTTTTTTGTAAAATGGGGCTCAAAGACAATTCAGCTTCCAAAAGGTGGCCCCAAATGCTTAATGCATTGAACAAAGGGAAGTTTGTGGTACATAATATTTTGTTGGTAATTATAAAAGCATTTCAGATAATACAGGCCCTATGCTTAAGATAAATTGAGGCTTATTAGGCTAAACCAATATAAGAAGAGCTACTCTGTATTAAAACAATATATAGTCTATATTCAATGCAAACAGATTATTTGATGCCTGTTAATGAATGTAAACCATTCTGGCAATCAGAATGATCAAGTGTATACATATCTGCATTATTTTTAATTTATTGTTGGGCCAAAAGATGTAAAAGTTTGAAAAACCTTTAACTGATGTTATGGTATTTCGAGATCAAAATACCTTTCCTGATTTTGTGTATCTAAATTTGAAAACGTGTAATCAGTAGATAATTTGTCACATTCCATTACACATTTGCAAAATCGGCACACCCTTTAGTGCTGAAGTTTGCAAATATGCTGCGTCACTTATGATAACCAGGTGGAGATTACCTACACCTTGCTTTCCTTGCTATAGATTTGCTAATGTAGTCAACAAATAGGAGAATATCATAGATAAGCAGTATCTAACTAAATGCAGTGTAACAGAGGCAAATGTGAAGTATAACTATTAGTTATGTATGATATTTAGGAAAATGATTTGCTAACATTGGCAACCATTTCAGCCAATTCATTCTCGGCACTGAAATTACTCTATATTTATTGATTGTCCTATGTGTGTAAGTACAGTGCTGTATTTGCATATCTCAGTGCTTAATGATAATTTGAGAATGTGTATGAATATGACATATTAGGTTGACACAAGCTACTGGTTACAGATGTTCCAACATCAATACATACTTTCACACCTGGCTATGGATTTAAATAATATTTTAAATATTAAAGTCATGTTTTTTATTTTCCTACTTTTTGCTGTATTCTAAATATTAAACAATGCAGAAAAATAGGCAAATACCTTTTTTTGTAAAGGTTTTTCTGTTTTGGTTTGTTGTATTTTTATTTCACTGCCACAGTTGCATAGTCCCCTGACAGATGGGGATGTGTAAAGTACAAAGCATATTGATTTGATCTGGTCTATCATTTTCGTGTTTTCAAGAGTAGAGACAATTTCTAACTGCACCATTAAACGTACCTAGCAAATGCCTTGATGTTTAGAAGATTAGATTTCTGTATAGCGTAAGCTTGTCCTGTGTTAGACCTTTTGCCATTGTATAGCCATAAGAACCACAATTCAGACAGGAACCACTGTTCTTTACAGGAGGTATGTTCTGTCACTTTTTGGGGACAGGAAATCATGACCTCATCTGCAAAGATAATGAATTCAATCCAAAAATGCCTTACAGGCAATCAATGTCACGCGATTCAAATATTATCGCAATGCAAGCGACCTCACCTTGGAAGTATGCGTCCACGTTAGGTGCTCTTGGTCGGGGCCTATATCTTTGTGTCCTAACAGTTTTGTGCTTCTCTCCCCTGTCTGTTTCCTCTCAGGATTGGAAAGACCATGTCAATACAGTTAACCACACCGCTGCCTGTAGGGACCTGCGCAACAAGTGAGGCTTTTTCCTTCATCAGCATCACGCTGTAAACTGAATGTCATTGGCAAAGACAAATCTGGTACTCTAGTACAACGAACAGAAATGTTGAATGTGTTGGCATATGTAGGTTTCTGCAATTTCCAAAGACACAGATGCTTTCAGAATGTGTATGGATATGGTATCTGTAAAATGGGTTATTTTCTTTTATTATTATTCCATTTTATCTATAAGGAAATACATTGGGCAAGATGCTATGATGTATTACACATTTTTTTCAGAAGACCAAAAGTTAAAGTTAAAAGTTTTTTCTTTGTGCTAAGGATTTGTACTTTCTTACAGCATTACTTTCTTACGATAACAACCTGCCACTGTTACAGCTCTCGCTGTCCCGCCTTTTAATGCTGGTCTTACATTTCCGAGGCAGCGTAATGACTCAACCTTGTCTAACGGATGTGTGTCTATCTCTAGGTACCCTGATTTGAAAGCTGATAGACCAAGGTCAGGTTCTCCTATATTCTTTTTAAATGGCATGTTTTTTTAAATTATATTTAAATGCCATGTTTTGTTGTTTTGTTTATATTTCTGTATGTCCTTTCACTTTGTTTTCTGTCATCCTTCCGCAATATGTTTTCAGTAAGGACCACGATGGCAGCGGCCCTTGGTCTGCCACGGAGCGCACCAGCTCCCGATCCCTCTCCTGGTCCCCCAGCCCATCTCCCAGTAAACATAGACCGGGGCCCCCTCGTCACCGGCAGCACGCCAAGCCTTACCCGGCTCCCCGCCAACACGGCCAGCAGCGTCACTCGGGTAGGACACGGCTACCACATATTGTAAACATCACAATATTGAATTCTAGTGTAAGATGCCCAATACTCTTCGCTATGTTCGTATTTATCTTCAACTCTTGTTTGCCGCCATGACCAATTCAGAAATAATATCTTTATAGAAATAGGTGGATTATTATAATCCAAAATAAACTTGAGGGCCTGTGGGTGTTTACAAATATTTATAGAGCCTAACTTTCTTAGGTTATATTATGTGACTTACTTGCTTTAGTATTATCATTTCTTTAATATATTGTATATATTAGAATGTTGTAATATGTGTGTACGGGGGACGTTTGAATCCACTGAATGAACACATCTTTCTGATCCTCCGTGTCCTCCGTCTCCTCCGTCCGTGTTCTCCCAAAGGTGACGGCTACTATATTGACCACCGCCGCCGCTCGCACTCCCACAGCCCCAGCCCCAGCCGCCATTCTGGGGGCCATCGGCCAGACAGGAGGTCCTCTGGATCACCAGGTACGGAGTCTTTTTCCTCTACAAGCCTAAAGGCCACCTCAAGTATTGTTTGTGTCTCTGAGCTGTGGCCTGTCCTCTTGTCATCCCGGCTCATGAATGGATTCAGTCATTGAGCATGTATTTGTGAAACTACTTGTATTTTAAATAGTTTTGTGGTTTGTGCATTGCTCTTCGGATCTTGACAAGAGAAGTTGCATATGGCACTACTCACCCGTCAGCTTATCGATCATCGTCTTAGAACATCTTGCGTTGTTTGTGTGTTTGTAATGGTCACGTTGGGTAAAAGACGGCAAGCGGAAAGCGCTGCATTTGCTTTCTGCTCGCCACGGCCTGAAACGGCCCCGCACCGACCCGGGTTCCAAGCCGGGCCTGCGCTCCAAGGCAGGAGGGCCGCGTGATTCAGCCCGGGGGCCTGGGAAGACTAAGCTCAAACCAAAGCTTGTCGGGAACAAGGAGAAGGATGTGGTGAGTCTCATTCTGTCTGCCATGGACATTGTGTCTTCTACTCTTTGCTTTCTATTTCTGGGAACATCTCATGAGCTGACTTGTTGTTGTTCAGTTCTTCTGATGATCTAGCGCTAGTAGTCTCTAGAACACATACTGACCTTGTATTTCTGATTCCTACAGTTACTCTGCACTCTCTGTACTCTGTCCAGTTGTTTTTCTGAAACTAGGTTGTGCATCACTAATGTTTTGTGTAGCTATCTACTCCAGTTGTGATTGTATGCTGCTAAATGTAAACGCTACATTTAGTGAACACTGTACTCTGCATCTATCCAATGTAAATGTGCCATGTTAAGACATCTTTCTTATCTGAAATATACTCTTGTGTAAACACGTGTATCCAAATCGAAGTGACGGTTGACTATAATACTGCAGAGTGCCCGCATAAATGTACGATTAGTGCTGTTTGTCAATCTCTGCTGAAGAGCATGCATAAAAGCTTACACTCTGGTTTCTCAGGCAACCAAAGGCCCCCCCGCTAAGAAGAAGAAGAAGGGGCCCAACTGGCCCCCCCAGGGCTCCGTGGCCCTGGGGCATCTTGTTCTCCTCACCAGCCTCCCCATCGACGCCACCCTGCAGGAGGTGGCGGACCTCGTGGGGACGTTTGGCAAGAACACCATTAACCTAATGCCTCCCACCTCTGAGGAAAGGGGCAGGGCCCCCACAGAACGCAAGGTGCGTAACAGTTTGAGCTCTACTCGAAGGGAAACCAACAGCCATGCTAACATTGTTCCTACCTCAGTTCAGCAGAAGCGGTTGCACAATTTGAAGTCCTCTGAAGTCTCTAGCATATTTTAAAATGTTTCAAAGTGAAACTCCTCTCCACACCAAAATGTACTCTGATCTTCTCTTAATACTGGATACGATGGACAGATGTTTTCTCTCCTCTCATCTTTCTCTCTCCCCCCTCCCTCCCTCCTCTCCCTACACCATCCCACCACCAAGGCGTCGGTGTATATGGCAAAAGCTGAGGAAGCCCAGGCTCTTGTGGACTGCAGCAGCCTCAGCATCAGGCAGCAGTCAGTCACCGCCGCGTTAGGCAAGGTACCGAAACACTCGACCACGGCACGTCGGTGCCAGCAATCACATGTAATATGAAGCAATTAGTACCAACAGTTGTGTAGCCTGTATTTCATGCTGTTCCTATTTCTTCCTATTGGTGGACTTATTGATTGGTTACCCTTTCATGAGACAAAATATAGTATGGTGAGTTGTATTATCCCAGAAAATGCACACAGTATGCACACTTTTTCTTCTCCCTCTAGAAACCTGTAGCAGCGACGTCAACCCCCGACCTCAAAGGGTATGTGCTAACTATAATTTGATCACAACTTGCTCTCTGCGTAACTGGCTGCTTCTAAAGGTTTTGTTGAATTCTCTCCTTACAGAAAGCTCAGTGGTGAATCAAAGAAACCTGCTGTCAGTGGCAAAGGTAAAACGCACAGGGAAAAACTTAACTTAAATGTGTTTTTTCGAATATTTTTTCTTGATTAATTGCATTGTTTCTGGGTGATTTGCTTACAGTTAAACACGCTTCCTAGAGTTACTCCACTATAGACTAGTTTTGTGAGTTGCCTTTTAAAATCTAAAATAGGATGAAAATGTAATTGCGTTTAATTACATTATTTGTGACGATAACTATTTGTATATATTACATCTAGGCACAGCAAGCCCTCAACTGTGTCTATTGTGTTGTTACCCAGTTGTAAAATTAGTGCCACCGTGGTGTGTACTCTAACTTTGTCCACTATTTTTTTGTGTTGAGTTAGTGTCAATAAACTGGCAACCTTTCTCACGACAGAGTCGTCAAACTCTATTAAAAGAATGCTCGCCAAAACATATTGCAAACACTCGCTGTGATCAATAGTGGCTGAGTAGTGTTTGTATCCACGCCAAAGTGAAGTTAGTTTCACATTCAGAAACATTTATTTCCTATAGCTTACGACATTTCGCCGACACATCAACTTAATGGTGAATATGAAACTAACTTTAACCAATCGCATCCGCTATTCTCTCATCTCCTGAACATTATGCCTTGTTTTGCGGGCGCTACGAATGCATTACATTTTAAGCAAAAAGAAACCTCCACTTTTGTAATCAAAGGCATTTTACCAGGAAGTGTTTTAAATATTTAGCAGGATCAAGAAATCCGATCACATATATGACCACATAGTGTGCGTTCAAGTGTCCAAAAGTCGAGCCCCATAGTTTATTGTGTTTCTAAAATTGCGTTAAGCCAGTAACCTGTTGAGTATACCACAAAGGTGTACAAAGTGAAATGTGTGTTACTCAAAATGTTTGCTATGCCTCAATATTAGTTTCTTGTTCAGCCTGTTGATCTTTTGGTTGTTGTTTTGGGGTTTTGTAGATCACTCTTATTATTTTCATTATTATAGTACTTATAAATGCTAAATTATAGCCTATTATGTGTCTTATGGTTAGTTTGTGTCATATTAAGCCTTTATTATTTATTTTTAGATTAATAAAGTGGCTGGTAAAAAGGGTGAGTGGCTGGTAGAAGTGGCTAGTGCATGAAAAGGTTCATTTTACATCCTGGTTCTTGACTGGCATTATCAGTGTTTTCACTATCACTTGTACTTTGTAGCTTAATTTCGATTTTTTTGTTCCAACAGGCAAAGCGCCACAGAAGGCTTCCAAAGAGGTATGCACTATCTACATTATCTTCAACATCATGACAACTACCTTATCAAACATTCTGTTTGGATAAAAAAAAAAAAAAGGTTATTGAGATTAAT
>OOFB01030374.1:0-18259 GCA_900323305.1 Trachyrincus murrayi
TATACCCATGTATCGTTATATACCCATGTATCGTGGATATTAGCATGGCTAGTGCCATCACAATGCATGCTCAGATCTAACTGTTGGATAATATGCATTTTAAAATGGTACTAATAATATGAATTTGTATTTCAGTACTATAAGAGTGCCAATGCAGATTCAGTGTGAAATGTGAATTCATATTGGATGTACTCACGTCTAGGAAGCTAACATCAATGTGTAGATCAATGTCCACATCATCAATGGCCCCATATTCCCTGAAGAACGACAGAAATGTCATGCTTAGTCTGTAGTGTGTGTGTGTGTGTGGGTGGTCAAAGATCCAGTGAACCTCCTACAAATGGACAGAAATTAGAGGATCCACCGACCGTCAGTCGTAGACTAAATCAAGTGACTTATGTTTGACTGACATGTGGAAGAGGAAGTACAAGAATAATCTAATTAGTAAGTGAATAGCATGTGAATAAACAAAACATGCATTCATACAGAACCTGTGACTGGTGAGCCAACATCTACTGGCTGAATCCTATGAAACTCAACCAGGATCAACTTCATTTGGATTGACCTGTATAGGATTGACCTGTATAGGATTGACCTGTATAGGATTGACCTTTATAGGATTGACCTGTATAGGATTGACCTTTATAGGATTGACCTGTATATTGACCAAGGCTTATGACAGGAGAAATGATATGATGTGTATAAAGTAGTGGACCACACATTCAAAACTCAGTGTTGAGCATAGTTTGCAGTCTGCTCTATTTATTTATGCCCCATATTGAATTTGTATGCAAAATTGGCAAATTGGGGTTGTGATCGGTCTGGACGATAAAACAATAATAATTCATATATAATTTTCCTCGATAGAAATATAAAGAAAATTCTATAAAGTTCAACATAATTATTTTCATGCACAGGAATCACAGACATCATGTCGACGTTAGAAAGAAAGCGGAGTGGAAAGTAAATGATTGTTGTCTCTGTAAACGACAAATGAAACCACCGTCTAACCGGCCGGGGACACCCGTACCTTGGTGATTAATCATTTAAATTAATAATCCAGAAACACGCCGTGAAATCAGTTTAACCATTTACTATTTTCTATATATATATAAAATATACAGCATGGCCATGGACCAAACTCATTATTTGTCTATCCAAAGTTTACTGCACTTCCGGAACCGAGAAAAGCGTAGCGTCCCTTTCCTGTGCCGATGGATACGCATCCGCAGAGCTTACCGCAGGAGAAGCCATGACGTGGGTCATGTTCATTATGCTGGGTCAGTGTTGGTAGTATTATGTTACGTGTGTATAAATGTTTATTATGTAGTGGTGATCTGACACATAATGTAAATATATAAGAGACTTGATAATGAAAGAATGTTATATGGCATATAATTCATGTCATGTATGTATCAATTTACTAATACTTTATAAAGTTAGTAAATGGGCTAGCCTATCATTCAGCTATCATTCATATAAATATATATATATATATATATATAATTATCGATATCGACTGATCTGAAAAACATTATGGTTTTTGGCCATATGGCCAGCCTGAGGTTGTGATCTCTAGTTTAACATAGGACTTACTATGGGTAGAATAGGGTAGGGTTGTACCTAACATAGGGTAGGGTTGTACCTAACATAGGGTAGGGTTGTACCTGAGAGACACTGCATGGGGTCCATATAATTCCTTTACCGCCTGCAGGTCTGCCTCCAGCTGTGGATGCTTGTGGAGTTCACCATCAAAGTTCACCTAAAAAGTTAGAAAACATATCTCAACAACTGATAGAGATATATCTGAACAAATGACTCACACACACACACACACACACACTGTGATAAAGGCCTATTCTGGTGGAACTCTGACTACTGGCTGTGTCTCAATAACGCTCTTCAGGAAGCTTCCTTGTTCGGGTACTTTGTGGAAGTGGTTCTCAAAGTGAGACAGCCTAACCAGGTAGCATCACGTGGCGTTGGGCATACATATATTTACTATGATTAAACGTGTTATTAAATTGATTAACGTTATATTACATTGACAAATTGTGTAATATGTAATTGCCTTTACATGTGTTCATTTAAAAGATGAAGCGGACAACTTACATTGGTCCTTGTGGGATATCCTACATGAGGAACCATCTGATGCTTCCTTGAAATGTTGCCAAATCTAGGAATGTTAGGATGTTTCCTATGCCTCCTACTGAACTGGGACAGTCATATGCCGCCACATTACCTATATTTGCCACCTATTTAGGACGCATCCTTGCAATTATGAGAAACAGCCTGTAGAACGCTGCTACCGTTACGCTACTACTCTACTGGTGCGTAAGTGACTATATGCTATGTCTATAACATGCACTTCAGACAGATATCACATTTAAGTACAGAGTCTCAGACTAAATGAGCATCATTTACACCCCTGCTTGTCCTTACCTGGCCTCCATAGTAAAACTCCTCAGAGTCGTTGTCACCCTCTGAGTCTTCCTCTATGGCATACTGAAAAACACCAGATCACATATCAATGGGATTTAAAGTGAGATTGCTTGAGAAATATGTTTGCATCTGACCTATAGATATACGTGTATATATATAGGATATATTTGATCACTGAATAGGTGATCAAAGTTCAATCCCACCTGGTTTTTGTCAAGCTGAAGTTTAGACTTGACAAACAGACTGTTCGCAGGGTCAGTATTTGGCCGTATCTCTGTTGGTAACACATTAAGAGAATGTTCAAGTAACAAAACAAATCGATTGTGTACTGTCATTTCAGTAGTACGCACAGTAACAGTTTTTGTTGCATAGATTTGTTGCACACAATTTTTTAAACTGAAAGATTATTATATTATATTAATCTTTCTAGCGAATAGAAGGTTACAGCTAGCGCTAGTGCTAGGGTGCACTATTAGCTGTAACTGTTAACCAACGTTAACCACTCTTGATGGGCTACATTTCAGTATGCTACCTGTCACTGTGAACACTTACATTTGGCAGGATATTTACTATTTTGATTCATTTGGAAGTCCTACAATTTCTGACCAAAACTAAGTTATGGAAATATCGATGGATATTTATTTTCTCTGAGACAATGGACACAAGCCAAAATATGTTTTATAACATATATATACTATATTACATATATATACATATATTTACTTTATCACAAATGGCTGACATGGCAGATATCTTGTAGAGGGCTCTCTTTGTTTATACTTTGTCTCACAGATAATGGGATGTTTCTTGTTCATCAGCGAGGCATCACGGCCAAGTACCTTAAAGGCTTGGATACATCTGTTTTCATGAGCTTTAACATCGCTGTCTCACCTGACGCAATTCCATGAAAAATGACAGGAATGGCATCTGTTGTGATTAAAACATCATCGTTGTTATCTGAGTTTGACACGTATGTGTTGTCTGTAAAAACAAGAGAAGAAAGAAATAAAGAAATACCTTTGCACGTACTTGTAACGTGTGATATGCTTAAAAAAAGAGGAAGAATCTCTATTGCATCGAATTCTAATTCTCTACTATATATATATATATATATATAAATACCAAAGAGAAAGCAGAATGAAGTTTCCCTCTGCCGATTATATGTTATAAAGTGCTTTGTATAAAGTCCTTACCTGGATAATCATCTGAAACATGCACAGCATACGTAACCCTAGGGTAATACAAAATATTGTTATTATAGTATTATTCATTGTATGAAAAAAATGTCACACGTTTTTATTTTATGTAACCAACACATTAATTTAACACATACCACTTTAGAACAGAGTGCATATGATGTTTCTTTCAAAGGAATATGACTAGGGCCAGATGTAGGCTACAGCAACACTTCAAATCAAAGATGCACATCCAATCTCCCGGAGATCAGTTAACATATTGCCTTGTCTGAACGGTAACATGCAAACAACATTACAAAGTGACTGAAAAGTGTTAAATGACTGAAGTGACAAATATCATACCTTTTAGATCCCTTTGCATATATGAATGTGAATGTGGAGTCAGTGTATCTAAAATCTGCAAAATGGATAGAATATAATAGATGAATATAAAATAGAATAAAATAACAAAGTGAGTATAACGTATGGCTCCGGGAAAAGATCACAAGTACAGTTTCCATGGCAACAACAAAAGGGTTTCGAGGCTATTCCAGTTGAGACATAAAAATAAGGCGTATAAAATCGTGCAGCTGAACTGCATTAACATGTAATCATCAGGCACTCTTATTACTAAAGTTACATATAATATAATGATGTATGATATAATCGGGCGGTATTCCATGTCAATGTCATCTGTGTTCCGTTTGGGCTGTATTGGTCAAAACATGTCATGGCCCATCCGTCCTTAGGAAATACTAATATTGTAAACGGAGCTCGGGTATTCTGTTGCTTTATTGATATTATTATATTATATTATATTATATTAGCCAGGCCTGGGTCGACGTTGTGTGTTATCAAGCCTAAACTCACCGGAGAACGGGCAGTCTTTCTCTGCCTTGCACCTCTGCAGAACGATGTCGACGTCTTTTTGTATTCTCTCCTGTCTTGAACACATCCCCATGAAATAAAGACTTCCTCGTCTCTTCTTCTTCGTTTCAGGCTGAAACACGAGAACAACACGTCCGCAGGGTAGGCTATAGGTTCAGTCTCCAGAGGGTAGGCTATAGGTTCAGACTCCAGAGGGTAGGCTATAGGTTCAGACTCCAGAGGGTAGGTTATAGGTTCAGACTCCAGAGGGTAGGTTATAGGTTCAGACTCCAGAGGGTAGGCTATAGGTTCAGACTCCAGAGGGTAGGCTATAGGTTCAGACTCCAGAGGGTAGGCTATAGGTTCAGACTCCAGAGGGTAGGCTATAGGTTCAGACTCCAGAGGGTAGGCTATAGGTTCAGACTCCAGAGGGTAGGCTATAGGTTCAGACTCCAGAGGGTAGGCTATAGGTTCAGACTCCAGAGGGTAGGCTATAGGTTCAGACTCCAGAGGGTAGGCTATAGGTTCAGACTCCAGAGGGTAGGCTATAGGTTCAGACTCCAGAGGCTGGGTTTTGAACCGAGCGAGGCCGTTACGGGCAGGTGTGTCTCAGTCTCGGGTGGACGACGCTATCATCGCGGACGACGACAGAAGCTTCTGGTAACTTGAGGAGGAGGAGGAGGAGAGAACATTTGAATGTCGATCAATTTCATAAAGTCTTCTTCACAAGGGATCTGATCTGTTCCTCATCCCTGGTCTCTGTTCCTCATCCCGGGTCTCTGTTCCTCATCCCTGGTCTCTGGTCCTCATCCCTCTGATGAACCGAACAATGGCTGCGGTGAGAGAAGAGGTCCCGCCAGCCTTAAAGAGAAACCAACACCGCTGGTGGATAAATACTATTATAATTATTATAACATTATTGTTATTATTAGTATATATTATTATAACCAAGTAAGTTCCCTGTGTCGAGCTGATCTGTCATGGCTCGATCAGACAGTTTATTGATCAACAATGTATCATCAGACAGTAGTTAGAAAAGATCTTCAGCAGTTTTAATGACATAATGACAAATAACGGTTGTCTTAAAATGTACAAAAATCGGATCAATTAAATAATTCGTGAATATTGCGTTTTTAATATTATTACATTGTTTTGTATAAACACATGCTTTGATAAGAACTGGCATAATAACGCTGAAGAGCAAAAGGACGAGACACAAACTTCCCCATATTCCTTTAAGGTAGTCTAAAACACACAAATACATAAAGGAAGATAGATAGAAAGACAGGAACTATGAGTCAAATACTCACAGACTATTCCATCGAAGGAGAAACCGTGAAAAAAAGGCAAAATATACAGAAATGTAACCTGTCTAGATAGGGTTAGGTTATGAAGTGTTCCCTTTCCTTTTCACTTCCTGAGTTCCTTAGTAAGAAATAAAACCTTTCAACACTAGGGGGAGACCGACACATGCAACATGACACTGTCCATCACTTAGACCAAAAATAAAACCATACAAGAAATTCGAATGTGATAATCTCTGTGATAGGTCTGAGAAAATACTTGCTTTTAAGTTTTGACTTACACTTTACGGACCAGACCATCTTTGCTGGGGAAGATCTTGGAGGTGGCTCCCACTCATTCATTTTGGGGTCAGGTTGGGGTCTCATCTCAACATCAAAGTCTGGATTCTCCCTCTGGAGATGGGCATTAGATCTTGGTCTATAGGTCTTTGCTCCCACAATATTTGCTGCCACAATAATGCAGGTCCTTTGAGCCATAAGGAGTCTGTTAGATGAGAGGCAGGAACAGATCTCATACGAAGGTCAGCAGGATTCAGTTGAGTAGGTACGTAGTTGCCACTGACTCTTCAAGAACAGCTAGTTCCATGTCCTGCAATGTGGGTTCTCCTGGAGGCACTACTTGAAAGACCATGAAAGACAGCTGTCTTAGCAATGTCCCATTTTCATGGGCATTTCCACCAATTGTGGAATCAGTGCCACAATATGCAACCAAGGGCTGAAACGCAAACAAACAAAAAAGCGTGCTGGGCCCATGGGTCAAGACCATCCTCTGCTAGTAGATTTAGCGCATTTAGCTGACGCTTTTATCCAAAGCGACTTACAAATACTTAACTATTTCAGGGACATTCCCCCTGGAGCAACTCAGGGTAAAGTACCTTGCTCAGGGGTACAATGGTGGCAGACCCGGTGATCGAACCCATGACTCTCCGGTGCTCCGTCTGGAAGCACTGTTCCTTACCCACTAGACTACCACCACCTGCTAGGAGTGTACCTGTTTGCGTGGTGAAGCATTTTCTTAACACTGGGTTTGTACCAAAGAAACCATTATACAGATATACGTATACAGCATTGTTCTGTATACTAAAGCACGCCAAGACTTGGGCAGATGCGCCCCAGTGGCTTAATGGATAAGGCACTGGCCTCCTAAGCCAGGGATTGTGGGCTCGAGTCCTGTCTGGGGTGATTTAAAGCAGAGTGGCGCAGCGGGAGCGTGCTGGGCCCATAACCAGGTCGATGGATCAAACCCATCCTCTGCTAGTTTTATATGTTTTAGGCCGCATTGCCATTGACATCAAAGTCCAGCCTCATCTGCTAGCATAAGGATTTCTCCTAACATGGCGGCCACTTCAGAAGTCTTTGTAGAGATCCTTATCTACCCTTCTGAAACCATCAGCTTCTAATTTTAGTCAACGCCTTGTTTTCAACATCAAATATGAGGTGGACGGAGCCAGGAATAGGCAATTTGAGTCAATTCGACAGTACTATGGCGCAGCGGGAGCGTGCTGGGCCCATAACCCAGAGGTCAATGGATCAGCACCATCCTCTGCTAGTTTCAGGGATTGAGGGTAGAGTCCCGTTTCGGGTGATTTAAAGCAGAGTGGTCCAGCGGACCATGTTCCGTGCTCATCAGAAATCTTGATAGAGAGCCATATCCACCCTTTGGAAACCATCAGAAACTAATGTAAGCCAACAAGGTATTTTCATTAGCAATTATGAGCTGGATCGAGGCAAGGGTTGGCAGTGTGAGTCCATGGTGTTGTACTGCTAAGCAGAGTGGCAATTGTATCCTTTAATGTTAAAGGAATATGTACAGTAAGAATTCAATTCAGTAAAAAATATATACATTTCTTTTATACAGAAATATAATCCAAAGACTTAAACATTTCTTAAATTAGCCAGGTTGTGTCAGTCATCTGGAAAAGCAGATAGAAAATAATAACGATGTATGAAGCTTAACTTCACTGCGTTACTAATCTGTAATCAAAAAAGTCATTTCCAGTAATATTCTATTGTGAGTGGACATAAACCCAAATCTTTTAAATCTGTCCTTTTTATTCAAAGGAATACTAAGCTAGTGAAATAAAAATAATACATTCAGTCACCTCACTTTAAATACACACCTTTTACAAAAAATACAACTTACAAGGAAGCCAACAAATAATTACAAGATATTATTTACAAATAATTAATGAGTATATAACGTTTGATGGCAATCAGTCCAATCCCAAGATTTTTTTTTGTCAATATATTTTGCCGTTATCTCTTTGGCCTTCTTGTCAAGTGAAGTTCAACCCTGGAATGGAACGAAAAACACAGGAACGAAAAACACAGGAAATAAAAACACAGGAACAAAAAACACAGGAACGAAAAACACAGGAAATAAAAACACAGGAAGGAAAAAGGATCAAAAGAATGCCGTAGGAGCAACATGGATACATTAAGGTGACAACTGAATAGAGGGTGACATCCTAATATATTCATGCAGAGATCTGAAGCTGTTAAGGGAAAATATAACATAAAAATAAACAGCAGACAGTAAAATATGGTATATCTGTAAAACACTTAAATTCTAATTTCATCATGAATATCCCTGTGTAATTATTGTTTATATTATTATTATTATTAGAAATTAATTTGATTCTAGCATGTACAGGCACAAAGTCTGATATTGGCCATACCTGACGTTTAGTACAAAGTATGTACTCATTTTAGGTGGAATTAAAAAAAATTTAAAGCTGACAATTGGGTGCTCTTTGTTGATCCATCTTCGGCAAGTTACATCTGCTAATTCCTGTTCACGATGTTCCCAGTTCATCAACAGTCACACCGATGTCCTGGGCTTGCGTACGACAAGGTGCACCGGACCATCGCTGGCAGCCTTAATGAGGTTCCAGGCGTCATAGTGCATGAGGCCCACTAGGGGGTGGCTATTGATGGCAAGGACCTCATCACCTACATCAATGGCCCGGGATCGCTCTGCAGCACCTCCTGTTGTGGACAAAGTACTCGGTTAACGGATGCATCTGCAAGAAACTAAAGTCTACAAACCTCGACTGCTGTGGTTGTTTTCCAACCGTTTTACCTTAAAGGGGAACCGTCACGTTCTGCCATTTTCTAATATAAGTAAGTACTGCTTCATACACGTGTTGTGAAACAACAGTCTGCAACATCAACTCAGTTACCGCAAAAAAGTTGGACCATTGACGTCATTGGGCCGGAATTATCAGGCCAACATTTGGGAGTTGATGTTGCAGAAGTACGTTTTGTTCACAACGTGTGTATGAAGCAGTACTCTCTTATAGTAGAAAATAATCCTGCATGACGTTCCCCTTTAATGTTACTCCTTATTATTATTATGACTATCAAATATAGCTTACTTTGAAATAAGATCTATGGATGGAGGCCTAAACAACAAACAGACATGTCTGTCATCACTTTAGATTCAAATTGATATAGATATATTACATATATTACAGACACATTACCTAGTTTTTGTGTGATTCGTATCTCAGAATTATTACCTTTTCTAGCAACTAAAAAATATGATTAAGTCTAAATATTGTATGTATCTCGTAATTACAAGGTCTTTTTGTGCATGTCATTACATTTTCATATAATTCGTTTTTCCCTAAATGAATGCAATACGCTTCTATAGAATTCTCATGATGTAAAGAAAATGCAACAAAATGAGGAAAGACGGTTACCTTTAAAAATGCGTTTGACATGCAGGGGTCTGTCTCCCTGGGCAGAGGCTCTCCCCCCCTCCAGACTGAAGCCCAGGCCAGCAGAAGTCTTGTGAAGCTCTACCTTCAGAGCACCATCAGGACCTACTTCAACTACTGACAAATGAAAGGTATGCAGTGTAAGATCAGGACACATGAATGCAGACATGCAGTTAAATAACAATTTCATAGTCTTGGGGAAAAGTTGAAACATTGAAGCCCAGTTAAAACTTGTTTTTGAAACTGGGTGAGAATGAACATGAAGCTCCCAAACACATTTTAGTAATCAATTATGTGATTTATGATGCTTTTACTTGAAAAGTGTGAAAGTAAGATGATCTTGAATCTTTGTGGGGCTTCTATCAGTGTCATGGGGCCTAGTGTTGGGCTTTCTAACTAATGTGTCCTCATGCACTACCGTCCTTGTCCTATACGCTAGATATAGACTATTAATAGTTGTCATTCGTGTAATTGTACAAAATGTATATGCACACATTGGCCACATCTCATGTTATTCTGACCTGCTCCAGCCTCCATTGAGTTCTCCTTGGTGCACAGAGAGAGCTGCCTTGGCTGATGTAAAATGTCAAGGCACGGAGGGCCACAGTGTTCACTTTCTTGGCCTCTGCAAATGACAACTATGGTCTGGGTGGACATCCGGGCTTGATGGAGATGGAACAATGCTTCTCCATGGGTGTTGCCTTCCAAGCTAGTGCCATTTATGGAGAGGATACAGTCCCCCCTGTGAATGGTGCCCTCAAGGCTAGCAGTCCCTCTGGTGAACACCCGATGAACCTTCCCAAAAATAACATTCTCCTTGTTAATACTACAAAATTGATGAATGTTAAATGAATCATTTACACTGACGTTTGTGTTTGGTGAGATTGAGATTAGGTTTGAGCAAGGTGCCCAACTCCTACCTGCTCCTTAACTACTCCTAAACTGATTTCACTGTAAGGTGCATTGGATAACGGCATTTGCAAAATGACTAAATAGTAAACATTTTGTTAGTACTATTTCTCCTTACCGTTACAGATTTCTGCTCGAGGTCCACTCCACCAGCAATACTAAAACCCAGCCCTGAGCCCTCGTCTTTGATGAGGACGACAAAGAAAGTGTCAACTTTAACCTGTAGAGAGTTAACATACAGGTCAAGTCCAATTACTCATCATTCAGGTCATTCAGGCATAATAATTATGTTGTAATTAGAAATAATGGTAGATATACCACTGTGTGAATGAGATAGTTACCTCAGATAGGGCCTTGGTTTCTTGGAGCAGGGACAACACATCAGATTTACTCTTCAACAAGGACAGCACCGCTTGTAGCCTGCTCTGGTCCAGAGGTGAATTTGCCAACTCTTTTAGACTGCAGAAGGTGTAACAAGAAACTTCAGGAAACATACAAACATTTCCTGTACTTCGATTCAGAAATACATATATTAATTGCACATCCAACCCGGTGGCAGGACTTTGTATTATCCAAAGCACATAATTTTTTATCAGTTTTAACATCAATACTTGAAACGTCTGATTCATCTTACCTAATTGACCAACCACTGAGATCTGGGTGGTGGCCATCTGTACTGGAGTGGTCCTGAGTAGATTCTTTAACAGCCCTTGGATTACCTTCTATAACAACCACCCCTGTTGCAGTTTGGTCAGAGCTATTGTCCATGTGGGATTCTATAAAATCAGTCGGCTGTATCCCTGGGTCAGTTTTAAAATTCACTGCACTTGGATTGCTGCTGAAGTCCTCTGTGCATAGCTTGTCTAGTTCAGGCATGCTGAGCGCCCTGAGCTCCCTCATCTTGATGCGGGAAAGGTTGGCATGCCCCCTTGCATGCTTCTGTCTAATGACGGGTGGTGTTGTTGGGCTGAGGCCATCAGAAGGTTTTGGAGCTACGTCCATAATCTTGTCCTTGGGAGCTGTGTTGCAGTCTAGAGGCAGGTCAAAGCTAGTCAAAGTAAAGCTTGAAGGAGACCTGGTGAGAGATAGCGAGGGAGGTGAGGAAAGGTTTAGGTTCTCCACACCAGAACTCAAACTCCTCTTTAGTGCACGGCAGTCTATAGCACTGACTAAACCCATATAACCAGACAACCTCTGGTTAAGTGAAGGTCTGCAACTTAAAGCGTAAGATGAAGGAATGTCAATGCCTTTAACTACTGGCTTTTCAAAACTTGCCAGATTCTCAAAAGACTTGATCTTTTGTTGGACTGAGAAGGGATTGGGGTCCACAGGAAATGCATCTGTAGAAAAACTTCGTCTTTCCATTGCTTTTAAATACAGTCTTGACCGGCCGCACTTAATCCTCTCATCCGTCTCTGGTGTTT
This sequence comes from Trachyrincus murrayi, assembly GCA_900323305.1. Taxonomy (NCBI): domain Eukaryota; kingdom Metazoa; phylum Chordata; class Actinopteri; order Gadiformes; family Macrouridae; genus Trachyrincus; species Trachyrincus murrayi. Next base: position 11,844 of record OOFB01030374.1, read on the forward strand.
TCAAAGGTTTAGTACTACTATTACTTGAATGCATCTCATTTGTAGACTCCGTGGATTTGACTACTGCCTTACTAACGATGCCATTTGATTTTGTCACCCTAAGGATGGAGCATGGCAATATAACCATTGGAGCTACACTACCATTTGTGCTTCCATTAATTTTGTCATGCAAAACTGTCCTTTCAGTTGTGTTAGAGTCCTTAATAGTCATAGGTTTGTTATGTGCTTGAACAGGTGTTGGAGATGAAGTGGATGACAATCGGACCTCTATAAATGTCCTCTGTGTTGCAGATGTCTCATGTTTCCCACATGTTTTGGCAAATACTCGAGATCCTTGCTGTGGCTCACACTCTTTTGCCTTATTGTCAAATGGCACTACCTCTAACGTTCTACCGTGAAGACTTGACTTGCCTTTAGCTTGGCCTCTATTTAATTTGGGAGATGCAGGACAGGTTATCTCCAATTGTTTAGTGACACTTAACCTACTGGATACATCCATTTTCTTGGGTTGTAGTTTGGGTGACTGACGAGGGGAGCTGTTAGTACTTCTAGCGACAGGGCTTTGTGCTCTGGTGGGTAATTGTACAAGTTGCTCCTGGTGCTTGCTTTTACTCTTAATCGTTAGGCCTTTTAATCTTGGAGCACTGGTGTTTGGTCTATTTGGAGATTTCTCCTGGGGTTTAGTTTTGTCTGAAATGTTGACACATTTTGATTCTGTTACCCTATGCAGTGGACTTGGGGGAGTATTTGATATAGTTCTGGGAAGAACGTTTTCCCTTTCGTTGTCTCCTATTGACTGAGAACTTGACAGTGTTGTGTCTGATCTGCTGTTGTCTGAGCTGGTAGTCTTTGAATCTCGTGATGCCAAATTCTTTGCTCTCTGTTCATCATGTCTCAATGAAATTGCAGTATTTGATGGCGACACAGTGAATTTCTGGTTATTCAATGTTGGGGCCTGACTGCTACAAATGCTAAGACACACAGCACTGGATGTCTCAACTTTGGAACATGAGGAGGTATTGATGTGGCACTCTGAAGACTCCGAAGGCACTGGAATTGAATCTGTGGAAAACTTGCATGACTCTTGGCAAAGGGAAAGACTGGATTCCCCAAGCAAAGAGACTCCTGAGGCATGGGAAATATATAGATGATCTGTCGGGATTACAGGGCCATCTTTGCTTGTCAGTGAAATTAATTCAGGGTCCTCCAGTACACAAGAGGTCTGAGCAATGTTTTGCTCAACCTTTCGTCCAGTACTCTGGATGTCCATCTGTTCAACAGGTTGCCTTGCTTTACGAAAACAAAGTTCCACTTCCTCCACATCAGAGTCCAGTTCCTGGGATCTTTCAAGGTTGGCAATTATATCCACAGAATGGCTGTCAGTGTTGGAGTCACTTTCCGACTCGCTATCCATCACAATATTGTACATGTGTTTAGAGCCGTCAGCTGATCCCTCTCCATTTGATTGATTAGAAAGTGGAACATTGTTGTCTTTGAACTGGCCTAAATTTCTGCAGTAACTGTTCAAGAATCTTGTCCCCACATTCTGTAGGCAACCCTTTTTGCTTCCTGTGTCCAGGGCTGAAAGGTGCACACTGGGCTGTGCTGGTGCCTGAACACCGTCAGTCCTGCGTGGGATGGGGCAACACGGTACAGGGTCATTACCTGATGATTTGGCAGCGGAGCCAGAGGATAAACATGTATCATCATCAGTACCCAAGTCCCCTGTTATAACGTCTGTATTTGTGACTGGTATTTGAGAATCTTGATTTGTATGTTTTATGGGGCTGGGATTAGTTTCTGGTAGGGAAATTCCTGGATTTTCCATTGCTGTTTGGCCATCGGGTTCTTTCTGGTGCAGTCTGGGTACATCGTCTTTATTGGCTCCATCACAACTTCCTGATGACATTATCAAACTGGAAAGCCGGTTTACAGCTGTGTGGAGAAATTATTGATGGAAATTGTTATTTTCAAGATCTGTCAGAATTTGTGTGGTCTGATTTCTCTATATAGGGATATTGCAATAACATGAGTTGTTCATTAGGAGCAACCAATATCATTATAATTTAAAGACATTAAACATTAAAATTAGACTTACATTAAACTGTCAAGTCATGTACAGAAATCAAGTTTAGCCACAGCAATGTGAAATACTACACAACACAGTTAAATAGGAACTGAAATGTATTGTACAATGTATTGTACATCACCAATAGACACATTTTAATGATTTTTTCCTCATTTTCAAAAACTTTGAAGCATTTTGAGCAGAAATGCTTGTTTAAGAGGTGATAATATGGATAATATCTAAATAGTCAAAGGGGTTTACTTTTTGCTACTATGCTACTTCATAAAGGTAGCTAATATCCTACTAGGCACACAGCGTGTAAAACAACTAGGTAATCTACCATTGACTACTGAGGGCACAATGAGGAAGATAGTCACCATGGACACAAAGGCAGCTGCAGTTCCCTGAAGGGGAGTGAAGGGAAGTGTGGTCCTACATGTTAGGGCAGCATGAGGGGAAAGACAAACTGCTCTATTTGATCCATGTCTAGTCAAGGCCTGTCTCAAAATAGTTCACGTCAGTTCTTATGTCGAAACACATTTTCCGTTTCCTCCATTATTGGTTATTCATGGTTTGATCATTAAATTAGAAAATTCTTTCAATTTGGTACATTATTGATTGATCCTCTTTGAGACAAGATATATTATATCTGAAAGCCAGATTTCGAAGTCATTTTTCTATGACACTGGGGCTACATGTAAATGTGAAACAGTAGACCTAAAATCACTGGACCTTAAATCCCAGGGTTGAAGATATTTTCTAGATTCATACCTGATACAGGTCTCTTGATTTCCAAGGAGAGCGTTTCAGGAAGGTTACGCATGAGATCACATATCTCCTGATAACTTGAGGCACAGACCTGCAAGTCCCCAATCACCACTATTTCATCTCCAACGCTCATTTTGCCATTGGATTCCTGGAAGAATGACAGAATTGCCCGGATTAAAGGCAATCATAAAACCATTATTCACCAACATGAGGAACTGTAGAAATGAAGCATCCTGAAATAAATCAACGACATTAACAGAGCCTAATCGACTAAGTTTTTGTTTCGCTCAAAACAACAACATAGTCGATAAGGCTCTGGATCATCTATAGGTTTGGTGTTGGTGTTAGGTTTGCCACTGACCCCTTGAAGAATGAATTAAAAGTGTCAAAAGTAAACACATACCCTTTCAGCGGCACCTCCTGGTCTTAAGGCAGTGATGACGACCTTCAGAGGGGATGACTTGATCTCCAGATCAAGGCCAAAGGATTCTTCCTTGCTCTTCCTCAGGGCTACCTTATCAATGGTGCACACACCGGCCAGGTCGCCACCCTCCGCTCTCCTGCAGTGTTGAAGCAAAGGCCATGCTGGAGTCCTAGCCAGCGCTCCACCTGGCGGTGCGTCTTGGGATTGGGGCGGAGATGACGTCGAAGCCAGAGGAAGATCCTCGCCTCCTTTGAGTTTTGGTGGCTGGCCATTTTTGGGCGCCTCGATGCTCATCATGCTCTTGACACGCATCACCGCTTTGTGCTCCAGCTTCGGGGAGCGCATGGACTCCAGCTGTCCGCTGTCTCGGCTGATTTGAGTGTCTTTCTTTACATCCAGCTTACCAGAGACAAAGCCAACGTCAGCCGCTTTGCATGCTTCAAGGTCAAAGGGACAGCGTATGGGTATGAAGGGGGACTCCGAACCGGAGGTCACAGCTACACTTTCCTCGGACTCCAGGGAACTACCGTAGAACGGCGTGGGGGCCTCGCTCCTCCGAAGCCGTTGCAGATCTCCGCCATCCTGGCTGTCCTCATCCACCTCTACAGATGACGTCGCAATAACAATCTCAGAGTGGTTCTCAGGTGCATGGGATGCCTGGGTGATGCTAGCGTCGGCGGTCTGGATGTCGGTTGTCCTGCGCAACGGCAGCACGCCTTCAGCGCCTTCTGGGTTCTCGTCGTCGTCGCGGTCATCATCGCTGCACTCATCCTCGTAGCAGATTACGCGTCGCTGACGAAGGAGAGGGCTCCTCACCGAGGAGGGGCTACCAGTGAGACTCTGCTGGTTTGTTACAGCAGGGCTGCTGGTAATGTTGTCTGATGTCTGGTACATGAGACCACTCTCTGCTTCTGTTTAATGAGGCCATGGGGATGATGAAAAAGTACTTTTTAGTAGTTACAATACAAGTAAATATAATAAAGCAAAAAACGTTAAATCAAACATCAAATCAAACTTTCAGAATTTGTATATTTTGGCATATATTTGAACCAATGGAATTTAATAACCATGGATCACTCATCTGTTTATTTATATTTAAATGTGTGTATATATATATATATATATATATATACTGTATATATATATTATTTAAATAATACATTTTCTAATGAATCATCTTTTTTCCCTTTCTTAGCCAACCTATCATAAGATATTATGCATTATGGTTATGAGGTTAGTTTTTATATTTTTGGAATGGCGTTGGACCAGAACATTACCATGTGGTTGAGCGACGGGCTGACCCGCTGGGGTACTCCAGCTCTTGAGCTGGGGTGCATCACAGTCAGAAGAACCCTGTGTAGTGGACTCAGATAAGGTTGAAGGGCTGATCACTTCCTGGGAGAAATACTGAGAAAGCTCAGCCTCAGAGCTCAGGGACCCCTGCTACAAAAAGATATAGTGTATATTGTGTTATTTCCTTTTCTTCAAATGAAAGACAATTTACATAATAGGTTTCTTATCTCACCCAAAACTATTTGTGGTGAGAACTATAATATAACCAATTATGTTGAATTTGTTATATTTCCAAAGGGTTTTTGGACATATATTTTCAAGAGATCAAACCATAACACCGTGGGACTCAAAATCTTTGACCTTCAGGTGAAATTCTTACCCTGCTGGCCGGTTCCAGAAACCTCTTCATCGTCCAGCTGAGACTGGGGGAACCTTCTCCCTGCTTGGCCTTCACCGTTGGGGAAGGGCTCTTGGAGGGCAGACCTGCACATAACAACAAACAACAGCTGTATATCCTAACCCAACTAACCTGAACAGGCTATAAAGGGTGTTTAAGGAGTGCACTCAATGTCTCAGCGGGAAACAGTGGAAAGTGGATTTTAATCCCGTTACTAATCTACAATCATTTTCAAAACAGCAAGAAACAGAGGCCAAAAAACCGACCTAAGGTGTGACAGGAGTGGCCGTCCTTGCTAGTGCTGTCCCGATGGGTGGAACGAGTGATGGTATGGTCCATCTCCTGCTCTGACACCTACCCCCAGAAGGACAAGAAAGAGTTTGATATGAGAGTTAAACATGGGAGAGTTCCACCAGGCATCAAGGTGCCAAGGTAACAGACTACCATGTGTTACTGGCCTGTATGACGTAGTTCACTGGTTCAGATTAGTAGGGTGAACAGACTACCATGTGTTACTGGCCTGTATGACGTAGTTCACTAGTTCAGATTAGTAGGGTGAACAGACTACCATGTGTTACTGGCCTGTATGACGTAGTTCACTAGTTCAGATTAGTAGGGTGAACAGACTACCATGTGTTACTGGCCTGTATGACGTAGTTCACTGGTTCAGATTAGTAGGGTGAACAGACTACCATGTTGACAGCAATATTCATCTGCATCTCTAACGTATTTTGCTCTTCAGCAAGTCTTCATCATCTGGATAGACGCGCCGAGACAAGCTAAAGATGGACATCAGAGAATGAGGAAGTGGCAGAGGGGACAAACTGTGACTGGTACCTTTGGGTTGGGGTGTCGGCTTATGATGATGCTGACCGGCCCCGGGCCACACTCGCTGAGGACCGCATACGCCTCGCTCAGCGCTACGTGGCGCAGGCTAACGGACTCCACCTCCAGTATCTGGTCTCCACGACTACACACACAGACAACAGCTTGTCATGGATGATAGGTCTACAATACAATAACTTTACACATTCTCGTTAAAGAGTTATACTGGAAGGAAACACACCAAACACACCAAACTAATCCAGTCACATTCTCATTCTGCATCAAACCAAATGTATCACAGGTAGACCGACAGGAAACAGACGGAACATCACAGGTAGACCGACAGGAAACAGACGGAACAACACAGGTAGACCGACAGGAAACAGACGGAACATCACAGGTAGACCGACAGGAAACAGACGGAACATCACAGGTAGACCGACAGGAAACAGACGGAACAACACAGGTAGACCGACAGGAAACAGACGGAACATCACAGGTAGACCGACAGGAAACAACGAGAAGAGAAAGAACTAAAGTGGGGAAGAAGAAACAGAACAGGAAGAGGGAAGAGAGGGAGAGAGGAAAGGGAAGGGGGGGAGAGAGGAAAGGGAGGGGGGAGAGCTGCTCCAGCTGTGTGT
>OOFB01030376.1:0-10826 GCA_900323305.1 Trachyrincus murrayi
AATGGCACACTGTCATATATATATATATATATATATATATATATATATATATATATATATATATTGTGTGCCTGTTTCCTCTCACTATGTTGGATTAGGATACATGATGTTGTGATGTTGTACTGTACCTGAACTGTGATCACAGCATCAGAAGAAGAGCAGTCTGTGGTCCTTGTTCCAGGTGAGACTTTATCACTTTATTTATTATTATATTAAAGAAAACACCTCGTATTTCATCTACACTACTGTATCACTTATCTTAGAGAAAACACCTCATGTTTCATCTACACTACTGTATCACTTCTCTTAGAGAAAACACCTCATGTTTCATCTACACTACTGTATCACTTCTCTTAGAGAAAACACCTCATGTTTCATCTGCACTACTGTATCACTTCTCTTAGAGAAAACACCTCATGTTTCATCTGCACTACTGTATCACTTCTCTTAGAGAAAACACCTCATGTTTCATCTACACTACTGTATCACTTCTCTTAGAGAAAACCCCTCATGTTTCATCTACACTACTGTATCAGATCTTTGATTGTCTTTCTCCTCACACTTCCTCAGGAGTGAGCAGAGACTCAAAGTTCCAGGTGCCACATAGGCCTGGTCTCATCGCCAGTTCGAGGGAGAAAGTCACAAGACTGAGAGACAAGCGGGACTGTAAAAGAAGCACCAGAGGTGAGGGGCGTCAGAGTCACCTGCAAAGCGCTCCTTCGCTGACCTTCAAAGCACAAGACCTGCTCTACCCCAACACTGCTGTCACCATGAAACACACCGCTGCTGCATACGCCGCAGATAAAGTCACCCCCTCCTCACAGGTAAACAGATAGGCCTGTGTGTTCTGTGTTTTCTGCTTTCATCTCATATTCAGGTGTAAATAGTGTTATGCAGTATTTGACAAACGGTGTGGGGACAGAATGTATGGACAGATATAAAGTTTGAAATGTGTTTCAGCAATATAATTTAGTTTGTTTTACATTTAAAAGTGTCAAGTCCGTGCTTACAAAGTGTTTTCTTCCAGACCAACACAACTCGAACCCAGACCAGTTTGAAGGACCTCTGCCCAGAGGATAAGCGACGTATTGCTAACCTCATTGAAGAACTAGCAAGGCGAGGCATTTTCATGCTAATTTATTCAATTTATTTATAAGTGTCGCCTAAAATAAAATAAGTTTAACAGATCGGTATTATACACAACACTTCTCAAAGTGAACATATGGTCCCTAGAGCACAGGGAATTACATTTTTACCATTACTTGCATAAAAATGCATAATGCAATTCTGCCCTAACACTGCAGTCTCTCATTTAAATGTCCAGAGTTAGCGAGGAGAAGGATGAGTCGGCACAGCGGCTGCGGGATGAACAGGAGACGTTTGAGCTCAAGATCCAACAGCTGGAGCAGCAAAATGGACTCATCCTCCAGGAGAGAGAAAGTATCCTTCAGTGTGTGTTCTCTACTGTTGCTACGGTATTGGTTGGAGGTTCTTTAGTTTTTGTTAGTTTGGGCTCTAGGCGTCGTTTGAGTTTAGTCATAGTTTTATGTAAAACATACGAACCAGGGTGCAGCGCCTATGAATCGGGACCATTGCCACTTATTGGAAAAACCTTCTAAATATTTACTGTTTACCAGAGGCTTACTGGGATTTTAGTTTTAGAAAAATAAATGGGAGAATTAGGCATCTTGCTCACGGGTGCCTACAGGTAGACCCACAACCTTTCGACTACTAGACTATCTCTATATAAATATTATAAATATTTATAATACCATTCTTTAGGGAAAATGTATTGCAGGCTCTTTTTCTAACGGGACTTGGTCTATTGATTTTTGTTTTAGATTGAAACAATACTTTTGCCAACGTAACAATTTTTCAAATTGTATTATATTATAATTATATCTAATTATATTAAAATGATAGCATGAAACCCTTATTCATTCTCCCTATAGAAGAATCCCCTTGAACCCATATTGGAGCCATATTGTATGAGGCTACCTGCCAGCTGTGTTATGCAGCAGTTCATGGGGTCGGCCCGTCCTTCTGACAAGCCAATTATAAAATGGTGGCACCACAGTGATGTATGCCTCTTTTTATTATTTGTTTTCAATTAATCATCCACCCAGTTATTGATGCATTTAACACAATACCCCTATTGCCATAGCAAAAAACAACAACCAAAAAAACACATGCTCCCTGATTTGGCCTACCTTATTAGTCTTATCTTTGGTTTCTTATCTTTCTTGGTTCTTTTGAGTTTCCCCTCACTCCACAAGTGCATGCATACTTTGGAGAGCAGAGTTTGCTCTTAACTAAAATGTTCTGTGTGCAAACAACAGGTGGACATCACAGTATCTCGGGCCAGGGTCCGTAATACATAGTAGTCTGCTTTTTATCCACCATAGGGACTTTTAATTTTGTGCCAATGGCAGATTAAATGAATCAGTGAAACTACTATAATTGGTTTAGCACTAAGAAGTCAGTTGGAACAAGTAATTATGTTGGGGAATACATTTGAGGGGCAGTGCCAGAATACACAAATGGTAGAATCTGTGCAAAGTGCCACCTGGTATTCACACAAACTGGAAACGCAGCAAATTTAACATATGGATCTTTTTTTGCACGGTGAGAGTAAGGAAGGACTGTTTCATGATTGCAACTGGTGCAGCATATTTTATTTGGTGGTTCAGCATATTGCAGCGTACTTTGGTATTTTTTTCTATGGATTAAGTAAAGTGTGCCGCCCCTAGGCTTTCCTACAGGGGGCAGTGTTGACTAAGAGCAGAGTTAAACTACCCTCTATGTTCAGAGATCATGTGCAGCATTATTTTACATATTTGATGTGAACTTCAAGTCTAGTGGTTTTCTGTCTTTTGGCCATTGACAGAATACTAGTGGTTAACTATCTATCAAACTATGTATCTATGTATGATATATCTATTCATCTACATCTATCTATCATGAATTCACTCTTTCATGGGTTATTTAGAGTGCTTGACCGTGAAACCTTTTCTTTTATATTTCCCGGAGACTTTCATCCCAAAGCCAGTTACAACAAGTACTTTAAATATGTCTACATGTTCCCATACCTAAAATAATGACTGTTGATCAATGATCAGATGTTTGTGTTGTCAAACACCTGACAATCGGTGTACTTGTTTTCACGATCTCACTCAGGTCAAACCAGAATATGGCCAGCAGTCAATTTGAGTGGAAAACATTGCAAAATATAAAGAGCAATATGGAGGGTAATTGACCCGCCTGGTAATTGCACAATTGGCAACGGCGGCAGGGAAAATGAGGAAAGCACAACTCAATTAAAGGCACTTTGGCTCAGAGACTTGGCATTTACACCAAACTTCTAAACTCCATTAAAAAAGCATTTGAGGGGAGAAAGCGTTGGGATCAAAATACCTCAGGGGGACAACACAGTCTTTAAAGTGCACACAAGAGTCAGAAACGGGCTTCTCAGCTGGCCGACTCCAGCACTTCTGCAAAAGGTTAAGGAGACACCAAAGGCAAACACAGCGAAGGAGAATCTTGTGATGACTAATTCCATTAGGTAAGGGCTTATCTTATCTAACAAAGATTCAGGGTTATCGAGCGCACCGACTGTGTAGGTCTGTATGTTCGCCTCTAGCCGTGTAGGATGAGAGGGAAGCATTCCCTTGATATTTAGTGAGTTTATTTGACATTTTGGAACTGACTGGCAATCAGGATGAAATGACTTTCGAGAGCAGAGTGTGTATTTTTTGTTGCGCTGCGAGGCACTTGGACCCCCGGATAAAACCAAAGTCGGGGGTAATGCCTTTTCATCCCTGGAAACACTGAACAGTGCTAGCGTTGCACTGTTAGCCATTGATGAGTGATTCCTCCAGGTTTTAGAGAGCGGAATTACAATTCTGTTGTGTTGTTTACCTGTGACTCTATTACTCGTAAAAGGAACACTCACATACTGAACTCTATATCTCTCGCTATGTTTTTTTTACGTTGTCTTCAATTGAATTACGTTTTACATTAAGTTAAACGTAAATAATTATAGTCATCGCATAGGTGTAATTGGTTTACCCAAACAATTATTTGCAGTGTATTTTTAAGCACCCAATATATGAACAAAACAAAACGTGTGTTACTTTGTCTGACATTTTAACAGCTTACCGAAGTGCAATATTTTACTGGTGTACCAAACCGCTGAGACCGAGCAAGTACTCCTGCTGTACTTTATGTACTTTTATTATACAGAAGAATACTTTCTGTTTCTTTCTACGCTCCCCGGTCTTATTTTCAATTTGTCAGGCGTAGAAGCTGCTACGCAAACTTCAATCGCTTACCCATCATTGCTGTCTTGCCTATAGAGACACACACACACACACACACACACACACACACACACACACACACACACACACACGCTCTCTCGCTCTACCTCTTCCCGTTCCCTGGCTCAGTGTGGTTGACTTGACACACTGTGCTAAAGCTTTAAAATATTCCCCCCTTCTGTGCAAATGTGTTCCACCTTGAGGTGGATTTCATTATTTCATTTGGGCGCTGGCCTGACAGGAGAGTGAATCATTTTGACAGGCCCGTCTGAGGCCTCTCCGACTCCAGCCCTTGGCTCTGTGTGTCTTCGCTGCAGAGCCGGGAAGCAGTTAGTCGTCGCCGTTTTCTTTTCTTTTTATTTGCCACTCTGATAAAAAAACGACTAGTTTGTGGAGTTCTTGACCCCCCCCCCGATCCACGGGCCTCTCAAGGCTGAGGAAGAATCATGTTTAGTGCAACAGAGAGGTGGGATTTTATTGGGTCTTGCTGCTCTTGGGTGCAGGAGACTGTCTGTCTCCGCCTCGGTGTGTTGCCACCGCCCACAGCACAGAGCCATGCACCTCTGTGTTGGTGGCAGATTGGACACTAACAGATTTATAACAGACACATGTTTACCATACAGTTATTCAAAGCTATGCTGCATATATGACTCCAATGTTAAACAGAGTTCTTGTTTGTGTTTCTCCCATGAGTGACTGTGCGGCCACTCATCAGCGGACAGCGTTGTAAATCCTCCCTTGGGAGACGAGCAGCGGTAGCAGTAGTAATATATAAAAGCGCATTCGGTGGATTCCCCGCCGGACTGCTAGCTGTGTAAACCGAACACGTGGCCCATGTTTACATGATGGGATGTCCTTGTGATGCCCTTCCTCCGCCTCCATATAGAACCGCTCCACGGCCTCAATCTCAAGTGTTTCCCTCCACGTTTATGGAGGCCGCTTGACCGCATTTGTCTATTGCGGGTCTTTCAATTTGAAGCCGCCCACGCTCATCCGCACACGTTTGACCCCTCGGTTTGGTTTCTACGGGCTGATTTAAAGGCAGCTGCTGGTGTGTTTCCTTATGGACTCTACCTTCCATGCAGCCATGAGTCCAAACTGTAAGTTGCTGTTTAAATGGAGCTTTTTTCTCCCTTCTCTTTTTTTTTTTGCCAAGCAGTGTTGGGCAAAAAAAAAAAAACCATCTCCTGGCCCACCATCATAAAAGGATTTGTCCTGGAGGAGTCACACTTTTATGGTCACCTAAGGGCCCGGCCGTGTGTGCACAGCCTACTTTATTGGCGAGGTGTGTGTGTGTGTGTGTGTGTGTGTGTGTGTGTGTGTGTGTGTGTGTGTGTGTGTGTGTGTGTGTGTGTGTGTGTGTGTGTGTGTGTGTGTGTGTGTGTGTGTGTGTGTGCTATTTCAGCACAGGGGGAAAGTGTGTGTGTATGTGTAGGCTATTTCAGCACAGGGGGAAAGTGTGTGTGCGTGCGCCCACCCGCCCGCCGGTGTGAAGTGAGTGCTGTTGGACTTGCATGTGTTTCGTGTGTGTTTCTTATATTTTTTGACTTCCGTGTTTCTGATCTTTTTGTATGCGTGGTTGTGCGGCTGGCGTCATTAGTGGGCTCCCGTGTCGCAGCGGTGGTAGGGTTCCAGATTAGTTTGGTCCTCTCTGCCAGCTCTCTGTCTGGCAGGCTGCCTCACACGACACCAGCCAGCCCAGATCCACGCAGCTTGGCCCGGCCCAGATGGCGACAGCTCGGTGCCATGACAACAACTTTGATTTTGTTGGCCACTTTTTTGCACTTTTCTGCTTTTCAAGTTTGCCTCGACTCTCTATCTCTCTCCATCTCTCTATCTCTCTCCATCTCTATATCTCTCCATCTCTCTCTCTCTCTCTCTCTCTATCTCTATCTCTATCTCTAGCTCTCTCTCTCTCTCTCTCTCTCGCTCTCTCTCTCTCTCTCTCTCTCTCTCTCTCTCTCTAGTATACTTTTCCTATGATGTGTGCTTTTTGTTTTATAGAACAGAGGGTTCTAATGGCTGGTCCACATTCAGTTAAGAGTGTAAGAAGCGTTGTTCGTTGTTCAACGAATAATATTAATTAAATACTCACTTCTTTTGTGTTTTTCTACACAACAATATTGTAGTTTGCATACTGCAAAGTTGTTTTGTAATCCAGTATGATGAGGATATTGTATTCCAGTACTGTGTCTTATTATGTTCTGTTATACCGCAGGGTTGTTGAGTACTTGATTCTGATTGGTCAATAACGTTACAAGGGTGTGCATTGTTTTTCAATAGCGGGACACCTCTGCCTTTTAACAGTTCAGCTATGGACCAGGTGTTTCCTTGGCAACGCAAAAACAGTATGCTCAAGGCGCCGTGGAAGAATATTTTAATTTCAGCAGATTTTTCAATAATGTTATAGTTGAAAGTAACCAATATCTAATTGGAGTCCTGATGCCTGTATTGTGATGCATAGCTTTTCCTGGCTGCTTGAACTAGTACCGTCGTTATCAAGTAGGTCATATCGCAAACAATTAGAGCCACGCTTTGCTTAATTTGTGCATGCTGTGGACCAGGAGACAGGGGTTTAGCATTCTGGGCCAGGTTGATGTAGTGCAAGTCGTGTTTAAAAAAAGACGAAGAAAATGGTTCCAGTTGGCCCTTGACCCCCGGCGCCTGCAGGCCTACGGCAGCAGTACAGGGAGTGCCAGGAGCTGCTGGGTCTGTACCAGCAGTATCTGTCCCAGCAGCAAGAGAAGCTCAACCAGTCCATCGGCCAGCTGCACAGCAAGGTACGGGAGCCGTGCTGCCGCGGCACTGGTAATATATATACACAAAATATAGTATGTATACAAAATATAGTATATGTACGCAAAATATAGTATATGTACGCAAAATATAGTATATACAGTATACACAAAATATAGTATGTATACACAAAATATAGTATGTGTATACAAAATATAGTATATGTATGCAAAATATAGTATATGTACGCAAAATATAGTATATAGTCGGTGTGCATCATGTGGAGACTGTGAGAGATAGTGAGGGGGGATGTAATTGTGTGTGTGTGTGTGTGTGTGTGTGCGTGTGCGTGTGCGTGCACGTGCACACACCCTAGTGAGCCATTTTCAAAAAACAGCCCTGTTCACCATCCATCACAATATGCTCCCCCACTGACAAGCTCAGATGCGTTAAAAAACACTCAATGGCGGGAACCCGTTTTCCTTGCGTTCCCAACCCCAGCAGAGCTTCTCACACCGACACGAAACACGCAGTGGACAACAATCGCTGCTCTGCACCGAGGCCCCTGCTCACGCCCCATTTATAGTCTCCGTGCGTGAACCGAAACTGACGTCATCGCGGCCCTCGACGCGTGTCGATTTGTGGCGTGGTCGCACACACCTCCCTAATGTTTACGTTCTGCGAGCAGAGTGCACAAACTGCAACTTTACCACGAAACGGCGACTATAAACGCCATGGCCGTGCCTGGACTGTCCGCGCTTCACGAACGGTGCATCGCGGTGACTATAAATTCCAGCAGGGCTGCTGGATGACTGGGTCAGTCACATGGTCCCACGGTGTCTCTGAGTGATGGGTAGTTTCCTGCTCCCCGACCTTTAGACCGGATCTGCATTTATGCTGCAGTAAGGAGGGAATGTGTGCACTAGGGAGGGAACGGCAGGGAACGTGCAGTATTGGCACCGTCACGTCATGTTCCTGGCTGAACCGCGGTGTGAAGAACAACGGCTCTGAAGGCCTTGAAGTCTCTCGTCTCATTCGGTTTTTTGTTTCCCTATCCAGGTGTCCGCCAGTGAAGCAGGTCCCGGGAGACCCTCTAACGGCAGGGCAAACGGTTCAACCCTGGATGGCTCCCGCTCCGGCCCTGACCCCGGACCCAGGGGACAACCCCGCCCCCGCCGGAGGGACGGTGGAGGTACACGAGCGGTCAAGGCCTCCGGTCGCCAGACATCATTCTCAGACCTGACCCCTCCGGATTCCTCGTCTGGCGAGAGCGAGAGCGCGCCCGCCCGCACGAAGCGACACAGCGCTCCGCCCGGTTGCGAGCGCTGCTCGGCCAACGGCGCCGGCAGAACCAAGCCACGGAGGGCACGTGAAGAAGACCCGTGTCTAGCGAACGGCGACCGAAGCCGCTGTGGACCTCAGGACCGCACCAGGTATACAAGGCAGCGCTCTGTCCGGTATACAGCGGTACACTTTATCATCCGTACCCGAGAAGTCACGTCCGCCGTGTCGCTGTTCCTATAATCCCCATCTGTATCATTAATCAACCCGATGGCGCCCGTTTAGCCTGCGAGCTGATGACATTGTCCACATTTCCATCGCAGGCCTGCTGGTACGGAGGCCGCGGCACCCCAGGGGGCCCGGGCAGCCCTGAAGAACCCTCTCTTGGGCCACGAGGACTGGGAGGAGAAGAGACACGAGCTGCTGCTGCAGAAGCTGCAGCTGGAGGCGGAGAGGGAGAGGCTGCAGGCGCGGCTGGCCGAGCAGGAGGAGCGCCTGGCCAGACAGGGCCACCAGCTTCGCCAGTCACGACTCGACTACAGCAGGTACGCCGCCGAGACGGCCGGCATATGGTGACCTCGCCGGCTGCCATCTGTTACCCGAGACCTGACGAGAGATTGGCCGCTAGTGAATCTTAGTTCCCGCCCCTCTTTTTCTTGGTTGCCAAAGTCTAGATTCTCTCTCTCCCTCTCTCTCTCTCTCCCTCTCCCTCTCCCTCTCCGTGTCAGGATCCAACATGCCACTCAAGCGGAGCCCGCCAGCTCCGTCACCGGAAGTGGAGCGTCGCCGAGCACCACCGGGCCTCCGAGCCGGCATTTGTTTTTCGGGTGAAGCTGACACACACTAACACACAGTCACACACACACACTCACGCTATCTGGACCGCTTGTTTTGGGTTTAACTGGATTGTGTTGTGCCGGTGGTTTTTACAGTGAGTGTGAAGATACAGATGCTGTAGAGCACGTCTTGACTCAAGATCCGCCGCAGACTTCAGCCAACTCTCTTCAGAAGGAGCTTGCTGCGCACGGTGAGCACAGAGAGCCCATCTAACGTCGGTAAACCACATATCTCAAGACTCGCCGGGAGGGCGCTTCTGCTTAGACACGTTTGTGTTCTTTTTTGCGCTGATGTATGCAGGAAAAGTTCTGGAGAGTCACTCTTGAGTGTCACACACACACACACACACACACACACACACACACACACACACACACACACACACACACACACACACACACACAGACACAGACACACCTCATTCACCTCCTTTCGCTTCCAATGAAATAATTCCTTTTCATTCCGGTATACTTCTACCGTCATGATCAAAGCTGTTTTTCCTCTACAGTCGTCACCTACTGTGTGCTTCATCTCTACACGCACGCTGTGCCCGTTTGCCTGTGTAGTTATCTGCTTCTATCTACTGTCTATATGTTAAGTTGTAACAACATGAATCATGCTACCATGTGTTGCCTGCCTGGCAGCCATTTTGAACATGGACCTTCTCTCCCGACAGACGGCCCGCGGTGCGCCAGGCAGGACACGGCTACGTCACCGGTCACCGCGTTCGCCGGCGTCCCTGAGCCCGTTCCAGCGGCCGCCTTACCCCTGACGTCCCCCGAGGCGAGGTAATAATGTCCCCGTAGGATACGACATGATCTTAAAGGAAAACCAAACACCCTGTTTGAGCTAGTCCCATTTAAAATGCCTTCTGTGTGACTTCTTGTGGACACTTTTCTTCATTTCGGGCGGGGCTATCAGGCTTCAGGCCTTCGCTGTCTCCACTGGGGGGGGGGCGGGTGTAGCCAGAGAGTTTGAATGGCCAGTAACGCAGTTTATCCTACATTTTTAAAACTTGCATTTAAGTGGAGATTTGGACCAGGATCAATCTGTAACCCACTACTTTTCATCTCAAATAAGTTGTATTAGGGTTTGGTTTTTTTGGCTTCACACTAGAAAAACAAACCGGATTGATCCGTCGGTGTGTTTTGATTTGATAACTTAACCGCGTTGATTAGACTTTGAGGCGCTGGCGGGCGATTCAAGCGTGACGTAGCTGTAATGGACGTCCCAACGGTTCCGTGCGCTGCACAATTTATATTCTTGGTTTCGTCGGGTGAAAAAAAGTGTCCCGCATTGACCAAGAAAAGTTGGCAGCAGAAAAACCTACAGACTCACCTAAGGAAAAAAAAAGGAGGTGTGAATTACGCACCAGAGGGTAAATGAGGCCGTTTTACTGGTCAAGCTAACTTTTACAGCAGTCTGCAGCTAAATGAAGCTTCTTTCCTGGGCCAGCTAATACTGTGGCCATGGCTGTCAGGAGCCACGCTGCGTTCCATTAGTCGGCCTAGCGGGGACCGAGCTGCAGGTGTAATTGAACAGACTTCTGGATGCACACACACACACACACACACACACACACACACACACACACACACACACACACACACACACAGAAATCAATGTACACTTGGGTTTTTTAGACAATAACCC
>OOFB01030378.1:7744-18085 GCA_900323305.1 Trachyrincus murrayi
GGCCTATATATTGCCTATATATTGAAGTGTTTATTAATGTTTGATTGTTTTATATTCTGAGATATTAAAGGAAATTACATGAGCAAAATTAATAGAACTAGATTATTGAACGAATGCATGACGTAAATCTTAAAAGTACGCTATCTATTGCCTACTATAGTGCACAAAATGTTGTGGTAATGATTAACAAGCTGACTCTGTTTATGCTTTCTTGCAGCCGATGGCTTTTGGGCACGCGAGCTGTATGTGGACGCTGGTTCTGGGCGCGTGTGTTGCGCTCGCCATGGGAACTGACTGCGGGAAGGAGTGCGCGCTCTGCGTCTACCGTTTATTGGGACAGCAGCCTCCTTTTACCTCTCCGGTAGCCCCAAACGCATCCGTCAAAAATATTAACAACCACATTCCACATCTGATTTGCTATTGTTTTTGCACATTTACATGTTGTTGTTGTTGTTGTTGTTTTTTACATCATCATCAGTGTGTTTTATGTTGTTTTATATCATTCTGTTTTTTCATTTAGGATTTGAATTTAGACACCAGCCACGCTTTGTAGTTTTCTCTAAGATTTTACTTTATGTAGACATGCGTTTACGTTGATCCGTGAGATCCATGTGGTTTGTCTTGAGAGTGCACCGCTTCATTTGCCAAACAATGCTCAACTTCTCTATATTTAGTGCAGAGCCAATATCTCACTGTTCGTCCATGTTTATTGCTCAAGATGTTTTAAACACTACAAAAAACGGTCAGAAAGTGGGGCTGGCCCGCGACACAATGCGGTGCCGCATTCGAATATAGTGAGCCGGTATGCCCAAAAGCAAATAAAAAGCATTTTTTCCAGACACAAAACCTCTGGAATGGCCGGGAGCTGTCATTTGGGACTGATGTCCTATATTTAATAAAAGATCAGTTAGAATACAATCATCGTAAAGCTTATGATATGCCTATAACATTAGTCCACTTTCATTTGTGGGACTAGGAATGGAATGGAATGGAATCTAGTCTTCCATCCATCAAGAGGACTTTTTTTCTGGAGCTTCTCTGCTTCTTGTTTCTCTTAACCCCAAGTGGTACGTCTATTCTCCTCTCATTTGCATCGTAGCTTAGCTTGAGTGACGTGTTGTCAGGGCTCTTGTCGCTCCTCTCCGCCCCCTCAGGTTCCACATGAAAGTAAGGATTTTCATATGTGCTGGATGACTTGTTCTGTGTAGCCTATGTGAAAGGCAACGCGAAAATTCATCATAACTGATAAGTTTCCGTTTACATTTTTTGACCAGCAACAAGCTATTTTTATGTTTTATTTCTAATTGTGATAACGATTTTTAACTGTCTGTCACTTTGAGTTTTTCTTCTCCATACAAACAAAACACGGCACATTGGAAGTAGACTGGGGCTTTGCTATATACAAATAATACAAATTAGCCTACATGGCTAAAGGCGCGCGACGCGTACACACGTCAACAACAAACCACCGCTTTAAACATAGAGATGAACTGTTACCTCATAATCGCCAGGGGGCATTAGTGGGAATTTGAGTCAATGGTGCCCGAGGGGTCCATATGTCTTCAATTCAATTTTCCTCTTCATTAATTCTACCTTTTTAAGCCCGTGGCGATGAAAGCTCAGCATGAATTCCACATGTATGCCACCAAAATTAATGAGTGAAATCCAATGACAAATAGGTGTTAAGAGGTAGATTTTATCGACCATATCAGACCCCCATAGAAAATAAAAAGATGTCTTAGTCAAGCGTTCAGCAGGGATCAGCAAGTGGGGAAAGATAAACTCACCCAGCTAACCATAGACTGTAGTATAGCATACTGTGTGTACAGAGTGCATTGAGAAAGGCTGTAGGACAGATGGTTGTAATGGGTGAATCGTTTAGTTGCTGTTGCACAGGGATTAAGAGAAGGATGTAGGTGACAAAATGGGACTCTGATTTCCCCAAAACATCTGCTGTTTGTTGTAATATAACCCCTGCAATTATTGTCTTTCTCTTTGTTTCTCTCTTAGTTGCCTTCTTCATCTCTCTCTCTCTCTCTCTCTCTCTCTCTCTCTCTCTCTCTCTCTCTCTCTCTCTGTCTCCCTCTCTGTTTCTTTCATTTTTGTCTTTCTTTCTTTCTTTCTTTCTTTCTGTGAGTTGCTCTTCTTCTATTGTGAAGCAGGCACCCGCTATCTGTGCCGTGGACAATGGAAATGTTAGAACAGACATGGCAGGCTGGAGATCAAGTGATCAAACTGCTGCCTTTTGTTCCCTTTCCTACCAACCTCCCCATTTATCTGTTTCTCAGTCTCTCCGTGTCTTCTTCTGTTTCTTCAACTGTGTCACTGTCTTTCTCTTGCTTTTCCGCCCCTTAATAATTTAAATCTTCTTCGATTAAATTCAGTAAGCTTTAGTGTCATGCTTCTACACAAATTTGTATACATACGGCAACAGCACTAACATCAGATGGCCGATGGAACACGTCAAACAAGAATCGTAATACAGAGCGTATGGGGCATTAAATGTAATTGAAAACCATTAGCCTTGTCTTTAACATAAACCCAATCTGGTCATTGTATAAAAAAAGATTGAAAAAAAACAGCCTTGAGGGATTCACAAATAATAATAATAATAATCAATATTTCATTTAATGGAAAAGCATTATGTATGTATTAATCTTTAAAAAGGACAATTAGATGGCAATTTAGATGATGGTAATGTTTTAGTTGTTGTTTTTTTCCCGTTAGTTGCAGATGTGCTCGCTGGAGTGCGATGGCGGTGTAGACGGCCGGAAGCTCCGCCTCTGCAGAGAGCTCCTATTGGATGAGGGAAACCAAATCACCACCCTGGACGAGGAGGACGACAACCCCGGGGCCGTGGCCCCCGTCGACCTGCAAGCCGCCGAGGCTCCAGAGCACCAGCTGGCCAAGAAATATGGCGGCTTCATGAAGCGCTATGGCGGCTTCATGGCTCGCCGGTCCGCGTCCTCCCCTTTGTCGTCACTCTCCTCCTCCCTACAGGGGGCGCTGGAAGAGCCCGGCAGCCCTGGGAGAGGAGAAGGGGAGGGAGAGGAGGAGGAGGAGGAGGAAAACATCCGCCTGGAGATCCTGAAGATCCTCAACGCCGAGGCGGAGGGCCGGGCCACCCACGGGGAGCGTGAGGCTGAGGCCAAGCGCTACGGGGGCTTCATGAGGCGGGCGGGCTTCCAGACAGACCCCCTGGAGGCCGTCCTGGGCCGGGCGCTGAAGAAGCGCTACGGGGGATTCATGAGGCGCGTGGGGCGACCCGAGTGGCTGGTGGACGACTCCTCCAAGAGCGGGGCCGGGGTTCTGAAGCGCGCCTGGGAAGACGGTAGTGACCTGCAGAAGAGGTACGGGGGCTTCATGGACTAGGAAGATGGGAGTGACCTGCAGAAGAGGTACGGGGGCTTCATGGACTAGGATAAATCTCCCCCCCTCCAACAACCCCCCTCCCCACCTTTTGCCCAAACCAGTCACCATCTAATAATATTCTGGACTTCTGTCAGTGTTTTAAATACCCCCCGTTTTCCCCTAACCCCTCCCTACCTACCCCCCAGCCAATCACATTCTGTCATCTGGCTTTGTACAGCGTGCTGCTGCTGGTTTCATCATGAGTGTATACTATATATAAAATAACATGTGTCCTTCATATATGAAGAAATAATCAGGGTTTGTTTTTTTTCCTTCGGCAAAAAATTTTTGTTCATCATGTTTTTCATAATGATATCGTTATTATTTATTAAAAGAATCTGTTAATCAAGATTTGTTGGGAAAATTGTATGATTTTTAGTGTGTGTGTGTGTGTGCGTGCGTGCGTGTGTATGGGGCAGGATAGTGTAGCGGCTAGGGTTTGATCCCCAATCTCTAAAGCATACATCTTACTGTACATCTACCTGCTCCTTGATGACATGCATCTGAAATCACTGTAAGTTTCTTTTGAAAAAGTGTCTGCTAAATAACTACTAATTATTAATAATATTAATAGTGTCAATATAATTTCTTCTATGAGCTAATTAAAAGATGATAAGAGAAGTAGATCTACAGAATATTCTCTACACAATTAAAACGAGGTTTGTAAATGCATTCAAAGTGTTTGACAAATGACAAATTATTTAGCATAGTAACTTGATACAGTCATAATGGACTGTGTTTGTTCAGAAACAATGCATGGTAGTTGTGGATATCAGGTCTCAAATAATCTGTTAAAATGTTTACCAAAGAGAGTACAAACAGAGATGACATTGTTGGGACATTAAATCATTTTGAGCTTTACTGCCAACTTCCAATATGGAAGCATTGTTCCATCACACACTTCATTCTGACTTCTCATTGTGTGATCCATCAACAAGATACATGCACTAAAATGATAAACATTATTCAACACATTATTCTGGATTTGGTATAATAGATACATTCAAAATATATCTGTTAGAAAGATTGAATTAACTAAATTTATTATTAACCGATTTTAGTCAGTTATCATGGTTATCATGGTTGTGATGCTTTAAAAATCGAATTAGAGTTACTCTGCTCAAATTTGGAGGAGACTTCACTCAAGACTTTATTTGGGCCAATTGCAACAATCACACACGCACGAGTCTGAATGTGTTGCAGTTTCACAAAGACTCCAATCTGACGTTCAGAGGAAGACAAGGACCTCTGCTTAACTCTTTTGCAACTATTATGAAAAGTGACTTGAGAGTATTGCATAACGATTGTTTACTTTCTTTTGCTTTACCGTTTTCTTTTTATTTGGTAAAAAATTAGAAGGTTTGCAAAAGAGGGTTGCATCTTTCTGCCTGGCAGAAAGATGATTTACAATACACTGCTATTTCATATTGTCATTGTGGCAGTTTCCCCTGCCACATGCCAACTACAGTGGCTTTTCCAGGGCTTCTCCAGTAGCAGGACACAGGCAGATGTTGGTTTAAACCGGTTTATTGTAAAGGTTGATGTAGTGTGAACACGCAGAGCAGGTGGTACATGCTAGCGCTCCTCCTGAGTGTGTGTGCTGGTGGCTGGTTTAACCTGTGGGCTTTGATTGGCCAATGCCCCACTGGTGTGCAGCCTCACCCAGCCCCAGAGTCTAATCAGTCTGACTCCGACCAGGTGAGGCTGCTGAAACCAGCCACCAACAACACACACTCCACATATCCCCAACACCTAATTGAAGCTGGGGAGAATTCCCAGCCGAAACCTACTCCCCCTAAACCTACTTATTTTTTCTAAAATAATTAAATGAGGGCAGCAGCTGGTTACGATAACATTTCAACAATACCAAATTTTACCACAGAGGATACAATCGTTCTTGTCTAATCACATCACATGAAAAGGGGTTAAAATGGATGTACGAGTTCACAACATGGTTATGAAACTGCAATTGCTGCACATATGAAATGAAGAACTTTTAAAGTCTGATTTGAGAACAGATCAACGGTTCTTTTCTGCAGTGGAAACACGACACATGGGTCATAGTTACAGATCCACATATAGGCTGATGTCTATGTGATCAAAATAGTATCAAATTGCATGTGCTACATTACTGTAAAAGTGCTTTCAGGATGCCAATCGTCTAGTCTAGTGGTCTAGTTTGCTGTGTGTCTCCATTGTTCTAGAACATTATTCTCTATTATTAATCTCTATTATTCACACACTTTATTATTCATGATTGACACGCCCTGTCTACTGATTCCCTGTTTCAAGAACTGATGTTAGTTTCCATCAATGAGGAAGTTGTCTTACCAAAGAGACTGAGAACTTTTGTTGTGGTTGCTGTGCCTATATGAAGCTCGACAGGTTTTATTTTGCATAACATAATATATCATTCATAATATTAACTTGCAGTCGTGAGTGTACATAATCCTGAAAAACATTTCCATTTTGGCATTGTTATATTTGTACATCTTTTCAAATGACGTGAGTACGACACAGAGAATCAGCAGCATGCCTGTCTTTGTTAACTGTAAACACTCATTTCAAGTAGTTGTGATCGGTGGCAAAGGTGCCTGTAAAAAGTCTGTTTAACAAAAAGCTATTTTTGGTTAAATAAGAGGTTTGCTGCGGGATAACATAATTAGCTCCAGAAAAATCCCTATGAGTCTGTTTGCTGTAGTGAGCTACAAAACACGTAGAGAAAAGGGATGTTCAATCACAACTCATAATTATCCAACCCTCCCTCTCTTCTCTCGCTTGCTCATTCACTCACTGCCCTGTTCCATTCTGATCTGCCCTGTCCTGTTGCGCACTGTTCTGCACTGCACACACACACACACACATAGAGATACACATGTATGCAGGTATATGTAGACGAATACATCCATGCACACTCAGATCTCAGATCCCTCACTTCCGTTACCACCCCCCCCCCCCCTTTCCATCTCTGGCTAAGCTGTTCACTTAGAGTTCAGCTGTGTAATGGTCTCATTCTGTCCTGCTCGGATGAGAACACAGAACAGCATTTTACCTCAATTAGCTTGTACAAAAACACAATAAACCCTGCACCTCACATATAGGACAGTGTGGGCCTGTTGTTGGTCGTCTGTCTGTGTGTGTGTGTGTGTGTGTGTGTGTGTGTGTGTGGTAACTGAAGTGTATGCTTCTCTGCATCTATCGTGCATCGTTCTTGGCATTAAACATGTAATTTCATTCATCAATCAGGACTTAGTAAAATATTGAGATATTAAAATGTGTCCCTGCCAGAACGAGTCAGGTTTTAGAAAATTAATAGCTCGTTCTTATCATCTCCTCTCACAGCGTTCTTACATGAATTGCTCACGTCTGGAAGAGATACGCTTTTAATATTACACGCAACAAACTTTTACTAATATTGTTACCTCATATTTCCAGCGTTTACTACATATTGCCTCTCACACTCTCCTAAGATTGCTACTTTGATGCTTTTTCATGTTTCTCTTTGTCTCAATCCCTCACTCTATCTACTTTCACTGTTGGTCTAGCATATTGTGATCAATATATTTATTTTTATTTAATGATGCAGTCTCTGTGGGAACTTTAACTTCTACAAAAAATTACGAGAACATCACGTTTAAACTTTGAACCTTTTACTGAGCACACATAACGCATAACACCTTTGCCACATCTAACAATAATTAGAGGAGTATGTATGTACGTATGTCTGATTTTCTCCACAACCGTTCATCCACTCGACTTCACACTCGGCGGGTGTATTGCTCATGGCCCAAGGAAGTGCAGTGTGGAGTGTGAAGTTGTTTGGATGCGCGGTTCTTGAGAAATCCGTGTGGAGTTGTTTGGACAGGGGACACTGTGTTCCTAATGGGCACACACTCCGACCGGCCACACTCACAACGGGCACATGCCCTACTCTAACTATAATGCATGTAGCTGGTTTGAAATCTGTATGGTTTCCTCAATACCAATCTTCATGCATGAAGCTTCACTCATGCTTGACATGGATACTGCTCCCTGCACTGTCCAGCCGAAAAATGGTTTCTATGGCAACCAGGGATTCTGATAGTCTTTCTACTCTGCCACACACTATTTTCCAGTAGTAGTCAGCACCCATCAATACTGACAGCTCCAGTGAATATGAATTACTGGATCAACTGAAGATACAACAGTCTCCTATACATTATTATTATTCTTTCGCTATGGGTACATTTGTGAAAGATAATTGCTAGCTTACTTGTCTTATAATTGCTAGCTTACTTGTCTTACTTGTCTAATAAAAAGATCCTATTTGAACTATAACTCTCAATCTTACACTTCAGACTGTCACTCTTTTTGACCTTTTTTAAATTGTTTAGTTTTTATTTGTTGTTGTTTTCCCTGACTTGATATAAAGTCAGGGTCACAAGTAAATATAAATATAAATAGATCATGTTAAATTCAAAAAGACAGTAGTAGAAACTATAGTGGATCCCTTCATGCCTCCACACAATAAGATAAGATATTACTTTATTTATCCCGAGGGAACTTATTGTGCAGCAGTTGCAGCACAAAGTAGGAAAGGAGTGCAAATAAACAATATAAGAGTAATAGTAAAAGAGTATCGGTAAGGTGCAATAACCATATGTACAGCCAGAAATGTGACGTAACGGTAACGGTAGGTATAAATACAAATGTAAATTAGTTAACAGAAGGGTGCAATTCCAAAATAATGCCACAAGTAACAGTTACAATAAGAGCCATACATTAGAGTGTGGAGTGTGTGTTGTTGGTGGCTGGTTTAAGCATCCCTGCACACCTGTGGGGCATTGGCCAATCAAGGCCAACAGGTTAAACCAGCCACCAGCAAACACACTCGAGAGGAGCGCTAGCGTGTTCTGCTCTGCCTGTTTAAACCATCTCAACTGTACAATAAACCAGTTTAATCATCTGCCTGTGTCCTGCTGTTGGGGAAGCCCTGAAAAGCCATGGTAGATGGCATGTGGCAGGGGAAACTGCCACATCTGGCGCCTGAACAGGGACTTCTCCAACGAAGGCTAAGGACACAGAAGAGCTGCCCAGGGACGCACTGGAGCTACCAGCCGCAGCGACGGGCAGCCACCTTCCAGCACCAGCCTTTCCCCGGCAGCAGCAACGGCTGGTGGTGGAGCCCAGCGGAAGACGGGGGAGGCAGCGCAGCGACCGCAACAAGCAACCGTCTGTTGCTAGCCGCCCTTGGATCTAGCCTGCAGCAGCCCAGGTCCAGCCACACCTCTGCCAGTCAGCACAGCAGCCCCAGGCTCCAGGAAGGAGGTGGGAGGGATGATTCCTCATCGCACTGGTGGAGGGTGGCCCTACAGAGGGCTGTTCAGGCCCTAAAAGGAGCTACCACCATGGCCCAGCTGTCAAGCGTCCTCCCAGCCCGTCCAGACAACCCTGCAACCACCAAGTCCAGCGACAATTTGGTGTTGGAGATATGTGGAGTATGTGTTGTTGGTGGCTGGTTTAAGCAGCCTCACCTGGTCGGAGTCAGACTGATTAGACTTTGGGGCTGGGTGAGGCTGTGTTACTACTAACCTATAAAATCCTGCATGGATTAGCATCATCCTACCTGAAGGACCTTATTATTCCCTATTATTATTATTGTCCGGTCTTCAGGAGTTGGCCTTCTATCAATTCCAAAAGTTAAAAAGAAATCAGCAGGAAACAGAGCGTTCTCTTATCGAGCGTCCTATCTGTGGAACAGTCTGCCACCTGTAATCAGGGAAGCTGACCCTGCTGAAAAATTCAAATCTAAACTTAAAACCTACCTTTTTACCCTCTCATTTGGATCCTAGGAGTGTACCTCAGCTCTCATTACAGCTAAATCGACCTGTTAGCCAGCACTAGCCTACCCCTGCTGTCGATAGGTACTAGTCTAGAGGATTCCTACATGTTGTTCGTTCATCCTGCCCCATCTAACCATAATGCTGTCTCTGTTTTAGTGTTGCTGCGATCATGACTGGATGCCTGGCCACACCACCTGAAGGCTACCAGCCTGCTCACCAGCCAGCACCGCATCACCATGGACAATACAAAACTTTCTACTTTTAATTGTATTTAACTTGTTTGCTTGTAAATACTATGTATGTCTATTATGGCACCCATTGCACTCCTAACCATCAATGGAAGGAGGGATCCCCCACTCTGCGCTCCTTCTCAAGGTTTTGATTTGATTAAGGGCTATACAAATAAAATTGACTTGACTTGACTATTCCTAAAATTACATTTGAGATATCTACAATTCCTTTTTCTAACTAGTCAGAATTGAATTTTAGATATCAAAAAAGAATTTCCACTAGTCAAAATGTCATTGTAGATATCTTCAATGACGTAAAATACATATCCGAAATTAATATGGTAATTTGGGCAACATATCCGAAATTAATATGGTAATTTGGGCAACATATCCAAAATGTATATGGTAATTTGGGCGACATATCCAAAATGGTTTGTTGGGATGTCGGACATAGCAGAAATTGTTGTTGATATCTGAAATGGGAAATTACATTTCCACTAGTCACAATCCTTTTGTGTGGAAATTCAATTGTAGATATCTGTAATCGTTACTTTTACGAGTGAAAAAGGAATTACTGATATCTATAATGAAAGATATCTGTAAATCAGTTATGACTAGTCGAAATGTAATTTCTACATGTGAAAATATATTTGTAACATGTCAAAATAGTTTTACAGATTTCTTAAATTAACATTTGACAACATCACATTCCTTTAAGACTCTCACTCCTGCTCGTCGAACCTGGAGCTACCTGGAGATTCAAGATTCAAGATGTTTATTCGTCACATACATACACGGGTTGTGCAGTGAAATGAAAAAGTGGCAATGCTCAACAGAAATGTGCAAAGGGCAACAAGTTTACACTATTTACATTATAA
>OOFB01030380.1:0-33169 GCA_900323305.1 Trachyrincus murrayi
GGGTGAGTGACTGACTACCTTTGACTTGGAGGGAGCTCTTCGTGGACCACAAGTGAAGCTCAGCCAGACAGAATGCCATGGAAACAAATAATTCACCAGGAATCTGTGAAAAGAGCAAGCGAGAGAGAGAGAGAGAGAACAGGAGAAAGAGAATGGGAGAAAGAGAGAAATTCAAAAAAGAACCAACAGTACATACAAGACAACAAAAACACTAATAGACCAAGCAAGGCACCTACCTAACACACACACACACACACACACACACACACGACGAACTCAGGTTGACATTGACACAAGGTCACGGGCGGTGGCACTCCCAGGCACAACACACATCCCAGGTGGTGCGGTGACGGAGCCCCACACAAGGCACCCGTTGAAAGACACACACTTGGGGGGTGACAAGCAGGACAAAGCACTTGGGATTCCCCGGCACCTAGAGACACATCAGTGTCAGGCCAATCAAAGACAGGCTCAAGTCCGAGGCTCATTCACACCTTCTCCTTTCAGGCGAGTCTCAGTCTCAACAGAGCTTCTATCTGTCCGTCATTCTCTTGACGGCGGCGTCTGGGCGTAACACAGGAATAATAATCATTACTACATTACTACTGACTGTTAAGAGCCGTACTCAATCTAGTGCAGTCAATCTTCGCCTGTTGTTAACTTAAACCTGCACTAACTTCCACAGCCGTCAATCACCAGTCAATCAATCCGGGGAATTTGTCTCTGGAAATCGTTTTTATAGAGAAATGATTCTAGGGAACCTTCCATCTGCAAACAATTGATAGCAGTTAAAGACAACAATAACAAACTAAATAAAAACTAAACTATAGGATTTTAGAGATGTGAAGTTAGATCAGACTTTTTGTTTTTGGTCCATTTTGATCTAATGAACCGTGGTATGAGGCTGGGATTTGATTGGCAGATTTACGGTAAACTTTCCAATATCAGGAAATCGTCACCAAGGAGGATTATTAAAGATCAAATCATCATTAAAAAAAAATCAGCCCCACCTCACCTTCTGCCATTTCTGTCTCCCCTCCCTCCCTCCCTCCCTCCCTCTCTCCCAGTGAGAGACAGAGATAGACGGTGTGAATAGGTGGGTGATTTATTTTACCACTCGGGCCTGAAAACGTACAAGTCAGGGCAAAAAAATACGCACAGATAACGCTAGGCACGGTGAAAATGCTGTGCCGGGCACAGTAAGTCCTTCACTGACATGAGAACATTCTTTCATCTTGCCCTGACCACATGCTTTTTTTTTGTTGTACTTATTTATTTTACTGCAAGTCAGTCATTCTCTGGGCAACAACATCTGCAGGAGCTGACAGAGGCAGAGCGACAGCTGACAGGGAGAGTACGAGGCAGAGGAAAGATATGGAGGGAGATTAGACCTTGAATCATCACAAATACACAAAAGAAGATTTAATTTCATGATTCAGGAGTAAATAAGTGTTCGCAAAATATTTCTCAGATGCACACACATGAATATTTCTCATGTCATAGTTTACCATCGATAGGTCTCTTCAGAGTGAACCCCTCAACCTGCCCCGGCATTGGTTATATCAATATACCTTGACTCAATCATTTCAAACCATGCTCGTAACCATGACTTCACCCACAACAATAAAAACACCTAATGTCTCAAACATCCAAGGAATCCTTAAGACTGAAAAAGGTCATCTCCTGGAACAACAACACAAACACAGAACTCATCCATTGCAGGACCCTCCATATAAAGCTGTAGAACAAAGAATCATGCAGATCAGAAATCTGACAAGAACATTCTAGATAACTACAAATGTGTGTGTGTATGTTTGAGTGTGTGCGTGCGTATTCATGTGCGTGAAACCACCCACAACCTCACAATTCCCCATCCCTGTGCTGATTAGGATACTGATCAAAAGTCAATCTTCCTCCGTAAAACACCCAAATTGTTTTCAAGAAAACTATAAATGGAAAACAAAAACAATGGAAAAAAATGATCAGCTCTGTCAACATTTGAAACAATCTGGACCTTCTTCAACTGTATGCTAAACCCCTCTTGCTTGTCAAATTACTACACACAAAAAAAAGTACTTCACTGATTCTCTGTGCCCTTAGCAGTTTATATGTATTATATTGTGCATACAAAGATTAAAGATAAATACACACTTAATTTAGATTTCACATGAGCATTAGCATCTTCAGTCAAACCGGATCAAACCAGTACATATTTACAGTTTGTTAGTCAACATTAAATATTGAAATGGCAGGCCAGGGTGAATAGAGAAAATGATCATTTCAGGTCAAATAATACAAATGAAATATATTGCAAATACTGTATGTCCTGCTCTGTCATATTGGTAACATCCATGAGCACATTGATTGAGCCTGAGTGGTTGCCACAGAAACATATTGTTGATGTCATGCAAGGTCTATTTGGAATGACTCTTTTGTGCGAGGACTTATCAATGTGAACATGATGCCTAGTACGGTGTCCTTTAAGGCGATTGTGAAAAAGGAGAGAGAAAGACAGAATCAAATCAAGACCTGTCTTGTCACAAGAGAAGTGTTGTGAGAACTCTTGCGCTCACTCACAACGGACACACACACCATCTCTACTGTCTTACTTACATGAAGGCGTGTGGCGTAAGAGGGTGGGTGTCAGGCAAAGTGGCGCCAGACTAGACCTTGCAAGATAGACTGGTAGAACCAGGCTAGCGCCAGACAGCGTGCCAGAGAAAAGAAAGAAGCACACACACACACACACACAGGTGCACGCACGCACACACAGAGCTGTTTTGAACGGACTAAAGAATGGGTTTGATGGACAGGCAGAACAAAACAAAGTGACGGTAACAGCATTCAATAGGGGACTCTTGGGAGCGGTGTGTTGGAATATGAGTCTGCATACAAGGTCTAGTAGCACATTAGCAATACGTGATAGTGAGTCTGTGTAAGAGATAGAAGGTGAGGTCTGCGTGTTTGCATGAGGAAATGTTTGTGGGGGTTGCAGATCTAAGTTCATGTGTGATGAAATTCAATGCAGATTGATATAAAAACCGCAAATACTGTATACATGTGTATACATGAGGGCCATTCATTAAAATTGTATTGAATTAATTTGAAACAAGACCCATTTGCACTTAACTATTACATAATTGTGGACATTGTAATAACTACAATATTGCTAATTATATTACTTACACATTACTTATTTTTGTATGTTTTTTATCTGTCCTCGTGCAAGATGTCACAGTACAAATATCACATTCGAAAATACTTCCTAAATTCCACAACAGTACAGTGAAGCACTTTCTAGACCAGACCTATCAGCAAAAGCGTACAATCGCACAAGTCAGCTTGTGAGATGTTCCCGGGAAGAGGTGCTTCTTTAGATGTGTCGAAAGCCAGTCTGGACTGCAAAATGATTTCCAAGGCATGAGGGGGCAGGGCCAAACACCACTCATTAGTGGACCTCAGAGGGTGGTGTAGGGACGGATGAGCCGGTAAGTTATAACCGTGAGAGAGCCAGGTAGATTTAGAGACAGAGATAAACAGAATGAGACACCTAGATAGAGAAAGCTGGAGTGTGAAGAGAGAGCGGGGGCACTGCTACCTCTAAGCAGATGTGTAAACGCCATTAGGGGATGTAATTGAGAGAAGAAAAAAGACATTTTCCTTCAGCAGAGGTATTTACACTCACTGGAGCCCAAACACAAACAGACACACGCACATGCACATGCACACAACCATCTTGGCTTTGTGTATGAAGTAAAAAGAGGCCTTTTACCAGCCCTAACCTCATAACTAAATGTATACACCTCTAACCCCAATTACCCTTTTCAAACTGTATACCTAAACTTTATCATCCTTTATTATGGTTATTGTATACCTTAAGCTCCAACAATGGTTGTGGAATGAATTCAAAGCTGCAATCTCTCCCACATTGAAGGTAATGACTTAGGCTGGGGGGGGGTGCTGAGTATTATGGATTACATCCGGTCTGCTCTGGTCCCCGCTCTACTACTGAAACGCAATTGTCTATCTACGCTAACACAAGGCTATATACAGTAGCGGAGTCTGTACATGGTATGTAGGTAAAGGTAAAGTCCTAACCTGGTCCAGACTCCACATGCCGGGTGTGTTAAGCGGACAGCACTGCCCCGATTACATACAGCAGCACCAGCTACATAACCACAGGTCTGCTTCAAAGAGCATCTCTGTGTAACTGCAAGGCTAGCGGGCCTCTTGTGTCTCTTGTGTGTGTGTGTGTGACGGAGTCATGTCAAAGGTGTCGTCATCGTGTGAAACGAAGATGGCGTAGGTAAAGGTCTTGTGTGAATGTATGTACATGGTTTATTTGGGAGCAGTTCCACCATCACCTTATCAAACAACGAGAAAAACACATGAAAACACAAATAAATGCATGCACCTTCAAAGACACACATGAACACCAACACACACACACACCTGTCAAAAAGCCAGCAAAGTGAGGGTCTTTAAAGTTGTTGTCAGATGGACAGAGAGGAGCCCTTGCTAAACGAAAAGGTCAAGATAAACACCCCACCACACACACACACACACACACCCTGTCTGCTCTTTCAGACATGATTGGGATGACAGCTTGGCAAGGAAGGCTCTGTGACTCTCTTTCTCTGACAGCTTGCGGTGGCACAAAGCAGAACACACACACACGCACGCACGCGCACACACACACACACACGCTGTCCTAAGGGAAACTTATAGTGAGTGTAAGAAGTGAGATCTTTTGGATACATCATTATCATTTTGTCACACGGTGTTCATGGTCACTAATAGCATGGCCAAGGCATATATGTAGTTGACGTTCTGTCGGTAGTCACTAGCAGTAAGCATCTTTAACACAAATTCAACACAAAGTCTCCTGTGCTGATGTCCTGATACGGTTTATTTGAAACCAGAATAAAACCAGAACATTCATCCCTTGGTTTACACGTGTAAAGAGGAGCTTTACACGCCCTCTGTTCAAATCATCATCCTCTCTTTGCACAGGTTTGTGCTATCGGATGCAGCCTCTTGGCAAGGGCTGTATTTACGCCATTTTGGGCTTGCACGCTACCAAGTGTAGGCACCCCCCTCACACACACACACACACACACACAGACTTACATAGTCTAGACACATATACAGAAAAAGTCATTCACAATCATAAGTCATTCATATTTTTATACTGAAGTTCTGAGACGCAGGCTGTGTCTTACACACACACACACACACACACACACAGAATATCCTGAAGCAGCACTGCAGATGTCTGCTTTTCCTTCAGGACAATGGTGCGGCCATGCTCATAATGCTGGGTCAAGTCATGTCTTGTCCCAGGAGTCAGATCGTCTTTCCACTCCGCCTGACGGTTAAGGTGTAGGCCTACTACAGAGTCCTATGTTAAACACATTTGCCCTGGAGAAATACCCGTCTCAGGCAACAGGAAAAAGTCTCACCTTTCAGTCAGATCAAACAGCTACACAACACCAACAGAGTTCACAAGTACCTTCCTACTTTACTACACATATTTAGTTCCTGCTCTGGCTCTGAGATTCATCTCACTGCAATCTATCTGTGCACAATTATAAATCAGGTACTGAACCAGCCACTGGTAGATACAAAAAAATTTAATCACCACAGTACCTGTCACTTCTGAAAAACAACGAGACAACAAGAGATGAAAATTGATTGAACTGCTATGGCTCCCATAGCCAATGATGATGATTATATTAGTTCATAATAAACATCGAACCATAGAAATTTGAATGCAGTAAACCCTCATGCCACAGTGGCTGGTGCCTTGGATGAATGTACCTGCCACATCACAACAATTGAGCAGCATTTGACAGTTAGGCGGTGTTCATTTCAGAGACCCTGCTTAACTTGTGATCCCCATTTACACGTACACACATCCACACACGGAACACTCGCACACACAAAACACAGGCTTAACAGCGCCAACACAGACCTATCCGGGCGTCCCTCCATCAGCACGGCAACAGCGAGCGCTATCCTGGCCGACATCTGTTGTGTGACCCAGGGCCGCTGGGAATGGGCCTTAATCCGTGCACATGAAAACACACGCACACTTTCCCATTCAGTCAGACAAGAAGCAGTCCGGAGTCTGGGGACTTGCACAGCCCTCACTCAGAACCGACAGGGGTAGGCCAGGTCCAGTTCAGTGGTGGAAGAAGTACTCAGATCTTTTAACTCAAGTAAAAGTAGTAATACCACACTGTAGAGATGCAAGTAAAAGTCCTGCATTGAAAATGTTCTTAAAGTACAAAGGTATTAGCATCAAAATATACTTAAAGTACCAAAAGCAAACATACTCATTATGCAGAATGGCCCATTTCAGAATAATATATATATTATATTATTGGATTGTAATTATTGATGCATTAATGTGTTCATCACTTTAATGTTGCAGCTGGTAAATGTGAAGCTAATTTTAATTGACTTATATTTTATATATTACTTTACATACTGCTGGGTAGCTTGTGAATTTCCCCCTGGGGACCAATAAGCCTTATTGATATAATAATGTCATAATTTATTTCTTGATTATATTTTGTATTATTAATTTTAATCTGCAATGTAATTAGTAACTAAAGCTGTCTGATAAATTTAGTGGAGTAAAAAGTACAATATTTGCCTCTGAGATGTAGTGGAGTAGCAGAAAATAGAAATACTCAAGTAAAGTACAAGTAGGCCTACTTCTAATTTGTACTTAAGTACAGTACTTGAGTAAATGTAGCCTCCTTAGTTACTTTCCACCACTCGTCCAGTTGGATGGTCCAGTTTGAGGGCGACACTAATAAAATAGTGGTAGGCAAGGGCAAGTGCTCAGTCTCGTCTATATGGAGATTTGCACCTATTTGATCCAATTCCTAGGTCATTTCCCCGTACAGAAATCAGTAAGAGAAGAGAAAGAGAGAGTCAGTGAGAAATTGCTTACTAATTAACAAACAAGACAAGATTGAATCTAATAGTTGTGAAGTGGCAAAAAAGTTTGTGTTTGCAGATGAGGATTGTGTTCTCTGTGATTAAGCCCCTCCCCATCCATGCTTGATGGAAGCTGACACTTCTCAGTAAAAGCCCCTTCTCAGGTTTCCACCTCAGAGAGGATGGTGTGTGTGTGTGTGTGTGTGTGTGTGTGTGTGTGTGTGTGTGTGTGTGTGTGTGTGTGTGTGTGTGTGTGTGTGTGTGTGTGTGTGTGTGTGAACACTTGGGACAGCCCAAGGCCTCACCTTCAATGTGACACAGCTACACGATCAGAGCATTTCAGAACCGTGGGCTAGTGCTATTTCTGCAGGCAGAGCATTCACAAGAACTCAACTCAGCAAAGCACCACTTATGCAACAAGACCAACTGGCATTGGCAAGTACAGTAAATATGTCAAGTCTGCCATTAAAGGGACACTCACTCACACAAGGTTTTAATCTTTGTCTTATGTAGTCTTGTGTAAGTATTTTCCTGTAGGGTTGGTTAACCTAATTTATCATAAACATAATAGTAGGGAATATGGATGTTTTACAACTTTATAGATATTCTTAGTATCTCAATGTGTGGTAATATCAGGTAGTAGTTCATATATTTTTTTATATTTTGTATTAATTTAGACAACAGAACGGTGTATCATAGAATGAGATATATATTTGGATTTACAAAATATTCAGAAGACAAATACATTGAAGTGCAAGTTACCTGTTGTGAATGTATTATAACCAGACACACAACATGAAGGCCAACAACAGAAAAAAACACTTTTACTAGGGAATGTGTGCACTGATGACAAGATAGATTACTTTGCCCTATCAGGAGAATTCCACTGTACAGAATGACCAGTTCACACTGCACACTTGATACTTAAACACTTCTAGTCCAGTGTCTTGCTCAGAAGCACTTTGCCTCGTTGAGTGATAGATGTAAACACAGCCTTATGCTGACACCTAGTGTCATTAGAAAAGAATAGCGTACACAAAATAGTGAGCTACACATGTGTAACCTTTTAATTCCTTATGAGCCTCAGCATAGCCCGGGATCCTTGGTTTCCGGGGTACAGTACGAAAACGACAGTAGTATAACCCTTTCAAATATAAAAACACATTAGTATACTGGCTTTTAATTGATGATGCGCCTTTCTGTTTTCAATCTGTGGTTTGCGTATGTTTTATTGTTTTTATTTGTATATTTATTATAGTCATAGTAATTACTACAGTGTACGGTGATAGTAACTACTACAGTGTACAGTGATAGTAATTACTACAGTGTACAGTGATAGTAACTACTACAGTGTACAGTGATAGTAACTACTACAGTGTACAGTGATAGTAATACATACAGTTACAAGACATTTTACATCAGACATTTCCATGCTAATAACTTGATTGACAAGCTCCAGTCGAGTGGAATATTTCAATGTTTCAACAAGAGTAGTTCACACGTCCAAGGTTGTAAACCAAGCAGTAGTCAAGAGTGAGTCGAGGGTTCACAGAGAAGAGGAAGAACACAGATAATCATGTGGGGAACGAAGAGAGACACCGATGAGAAACAGTAGATAGTTGTCATTCCAGTGAGTGTTATTACCTTGCTTACTTCAGTGTGGAGATTAGTCTTTCAGGCTGCTACGACACCAAACATTAGGTAGCGAAGTGTAGATTTTTGATGTAAAAACGTGTTAGCATCATTACAACCAATAAGATCAGCTAGCTCCTCAGCTAGCTACACGGCATGCGTCGCGCTACCCAGAGCTCTAGTGCGCGTTTAGGGTTGCTAAGCAACCGCCAGCGTCAGTGGTTCTCGTGACACACAAACCATCCTCAATCCAAATAACACCTATATATCTCTCTGCACGACTTTGACGTAAGACATTAACAATCCCACGTGGGACTGCGTAAAATATCCCATTTACGACGCGTATTGTACGCATGAATGTACACGATTTTATTATTGTGTTATGCTAATCCGTTATACTGTAGCTACAATCACAATACGTAGAACTACAGTTACTACAATTTGCGGCTCTGCCGTAAAGTGTTCTAAACGTTGCGACCGCGCCACTCAAACAAGCCGCTGCGCCCGTGACGCGGCGGAGCAGTCAGAGCGACGGCGTGGACATGGTGAGTAGAAGGGTCGAGAAAACGTTATACTGTTATATATAATGTTACGTTCAGGTCAACATGGGAAGGACGAACAAAACAACACACACTTTTGTGAACAAACATGGAATAGATTATGGCAGTTAGTGAGTGAAGTTTCTACTTTATTATCACCGTTTACACATTATCCCTGTAATGTACACATCATACCTGTAATGTACACATTATACCTGTAATGTGTGAACGGTGTTTACGACTTACTGTCTTCCCCTGACTTCAACAGGGAGTAAACTACTAGGCTATAGTTTAAATTAACGTATTTTTTATTTTTTTAAATCAATGTCGATTTTTGTTAAGGCGACATTGGTGGTAATATATTTAAGATAGCAAAGTATGGCCTTTAAAATGTAAGTCTCTTCATGTAATGATTGAGTTGCGAACTTTTGGCTGACAAAGATGCGCTATTTTTGAACACTGGATGCGCTCTTAAAGCTATATTTGCGCACCGAGCGCTCGCACTTGTATTACACGAACCACGTGTCCGACATCTGATTGGTCAGCTTCTTATTCCCTTCACATGTTCAGACATCTGATTCGTCAGATTCTTATTCCCCGTCACATGTTCAGACATCTGATTGGTCAGCTTCTTATTCCCTTCACATGTTCAGACATCTGATTGGTCAGCTTCTTATTCCCTTCACATGTTCAGACATCTGATTGGTCAGCTTCTTCTTCCCTTCACATGTTCAGACATCTGATTGGTCAGCTTCTTATTCCCTTCACATGTTCAGACATCTGATTGCTCAGCTTCTTATTCCCTTCACATGTTCAGACATCTGATTGGTCAGCTTCTTATTCCCTTCACATGTTCAGACATCTGATTGGTCAGCTTCTTCTTCCCTTCACATGTTCAGACATCTGATTGGTCAGCTTCTTATTCCCTTCACATGTTCATTGTATCGCAGGCTCAACCGATCCAGGTGCTGGTGACCGGTGCAGCTGGGCAGATTGCCTATTCCCTTCTGTTCAGTATTGCAAAGGGAGATGTCTTCGGGAAGGATCAGGTAACAATTAGGGGTTTATTGCTCACACAAATTGCTTGGACTAAGTAGCTTAAAGCTTAAAGTCTTATATAATAACATAATTCCTTGAAGTAAAATGATCTAAATGTGGCTTTTGTCATAATAAACATAGTGTCATGTCATGAGACTTATAAGTCCCTTACCAAATGTTTTTCATGGTGGGTAAGTATTGCTAGTAAGTAACTAGCAATACTAGTAAGTAACAGGTGGTGCCCTCCAACACTAAATGGGTTGCGTTGTACTTTATCAGGGTTAAGCTTGTATAGTGTCAAGAGCTTTAGCTTTTACCTTTACTACTGTGTGGTCCATTTGGAGACTGGGTAATGACAACTTTACAAGAATCTTTCATATGTTTTACAAAAATGTTTTGCAATCTGCAATCTGGTGATAGATGCGTTGTATCACCAGTTATACATGTTGATGTAGTATATTTAATTTACCTCCATTCTCTTCAAGTTTCCAATGGTTCATTTTTCTGTGTATTTTAAATGGTTATAAGGGGCTTGGAGTTGGTAGAAATTGGTACAAATGTAAATGCATTGTTTGGTTGTGTTTAAGGTTGGGCAACAGTCAATACTGAGCAATACGTTGCACTGCGGGGGCAAGATTGGAAAAGCAATAATGGAAACTTTGGTGAGAACAAGAGTACTTCACATTTTACGTCTCGTTTTCTCCAACCTGTAAGCCAATCATCCTGCTCCTTTTGGACATTTCACCAATGCTGTCAGTCCTGGATGGCGTTGTCATGGAGCTTCAGGACTGTGCCCTCCCACTGCTGAGGGGTAACTATGATGACTGATATATAAGGGCCATTCAGGGCCAATATAAAGTATTTTTTGCTTCATTTGATTGCCTTTTGGATTAAGGGTGCTTGGTTTCTACTATCTAATTTATGTTTCATTTGCCACATTGGATATATCAACTACTTTGTACTTGTTTGCAATGTGGTTGCTAATACAGGTACTTACAAACAAAAAAAGCAGGTATTTATTTTCTAATGATTGTAAATGGATTTATGTAGCAATTTTTTATTTTTATTTTTATAAATGACAACAATTAATTGATTATTAATTAGAATAAATGCATTATCTGACAATTGATCGACTAATCGCCAGCCCAGATGATAATTTATCTTTTAAAATGGAAACATGCTCATCCATGCCACATGCCTTTTTTGGCTACATTGCAGACATTTGTTTTTGTTATGTGACCACCACTGGAATCCTAAATCATATCATCCACATTATAAGTACCCATGTGTTTTAAAATACCTATCCAGTCTTGACCTTATTATAGTGACCAATGCTTCACCTTTAGTCGTGAGTGTCCATTATGCGCCATTGTGCTCCATTGTGACCTGGAATTTTTCCTTTGAAATGGTGCTGTTCTTTGCTTTGTTTGGGCAGACACTGAGTGAGGCCCCTGTATTTACAAAGACAATGTTGGGTGCACAGAAATGGGTGTCAACATTAGCCACATGTGACCGATGTTCAAAGATCTGCTATTGATGTATTTTAAGCAGAAACAACATTTTAAGCAGTTGTATTTGTTGGACCAATTTCTCGGCATTACACTCTTTCATACATGTTTGTTCAGTTGAGTTTGTTGTTTCATAGTCCATGTATAGTGGTGGCACTGTAAAGATTTATCCACAATCAGATGGCTTTGATTAACCCATTGTTTGCACCAGTTCATTTGTATTCACGTTGTAGTCACGTTTTTTTAACGTGTTCTGTTTAGAGACACTTTACAAATGTGTAACAGTAGCCATTTGTGACGTATTCCTCATGAATCACACAATTCAGTTGCTTCTTAAAAATGCTTCCTGGTGCTACATGAGAGGCAATTGTCAGGGGAAAATGTGACACTTTGGCAGTTCATCTCACACTAAAAACAGTCAAAGTCTGTTCAACTGGGGTATATTTTAAAGTGCAACAACAAGGTATTTCTTATACAAACCATCACAGGACAAAATCTCCTGTCCCCGCAGAGGTTGTCTCCACTGATAAGGAGGAGGTGGCCTTCAAGGACCTGGATGTTGCCATCTTGGTGGGCTCCATGCCTAGAAGGGATGGGATGGAGAGAAAGGACCTGCTGAAGGCCAACGTAGCCATCTTCAAGAGCCAGGGAGCCGCCCTGGACAAGTTTGCCAAGAAGACTGTCAAGGTAAAAAAAAATACGCCTGCATGTTGAAGAGCATAAGAAAATGATGAATTCAGAGTCCTCATATGAGACAGCGGCCACCTATTCCCAATAGCTATAGACATTTTTGTAGCCAGGAATGTACTTTACATCAAAGTCAAAAGATGCAAGCTTTCAAAATCGTTGAAGTGATGTTTAAACTTTGTCGATTTTAAAATACACCCTCACCTCATCACACAATTCGAAATGGCCGGGACTCTTGATAAAGTTCTGCTCTGACTGCCTCATTTAATATGGTCTTTAGATCTGCAGGCATTCTCTTTGAGCCAGGGCTTCCTTACTTCCGTCTACTGCAGTGGATGGAAGTGGTTCCACTGCTTCCTCTCTCCCGACGGCCCCATCAGGGCTTATTCCCACACATTTGGACCAATTGACCAATCATCCTCGAAATGATGAAGCATTCTGGGTAAAGATTAGCCCCATATGTGCCTCCAGGCTCCGTGACACACTACACCGCAGGGTCACATTCTGATGCCACAGCGGATCGCGGGGGACCAAACGGAGTTGGTTAACTACTTTCCAATGTCGTAATGGATATTTCAACCAGCGTACTCGCGCGGGTGTCCTTCTTAATTCTGCAAAGATATACTTTGATCATCCACTGCAAAATACACTTTTAAATCCACGTGTTGTGTCGCTGGATTTAAAGATATACAAAAGATAATCTTCATTAATCCCTCCATCATTTCCTATCGTACATAGGCCAGCAGATTTGACAAAGTTCCATAAGCCATAACTTCCAATCTATTGGTAGTGATGATGCAGGTTTTAAACATAAATACCATGAAATTACCTTTGACACATGAAGAAGGAAAGAAATGTATTTACAATTGCCAAAGATTGCCAATCATTTTACGGCCCACTTGCAGTGCCCTCGGCGACAACTTACTATAGATCACTGCTCAATTGTAAATTCATATTTTTATTGTTGTTTGCATCTGTGCTGTTGCACCTTAATTTCCATTCGGGGATGAATAAAGTGCATGTGTGTTTCTTTGTTCCCAAGGTGCTGGTCGTGGGGAACCCTGCCAACACTAACTGTCTGATCGCAGCAAAGTCTGCTCCTTCCATCCCTAAAGAGAACTTCTCCTGCCTCACCCGTCTGGACCACAACAGGGCCTGCTCCCAGGTAGGTGGCTGCTTAGAGAGTTGCTTTAAACAACAATACATTTGACTGAATTTGACATCTAAAGGTTAATGGCCTGAGAAAATCTAATGCTGTTCTTCCACTGTGTAGTATGGCACTGTACAGATGGTAACCAGACCCATGGATTGTGTTTACACTATAAAACAGACCTGTGAAAGCAGCAGTCTGCACCCCTTTCCATATGTAAAAATAATCCAATATTAAAAATGTTGATATTTTGGTGCCTCCGTTCTAGTAATATCCACAAATGTAAAAACTCAAAAGATCCATCCTGTGAGCAGAAAATATCCCTATCGCCAAACAAATGTTTTGGGAAGCCGTAGCCAAAATGTGCACTGCACTGATACTACGTAGACATAGCTTCCAGTACTGTATGGATCCGTCATTATTGGTGTTTTAATGTGGTTTAGTGACCTTTTGTAATATGACAAAATGAAGTGAATGTCAAAGGGGAACTTTACCGCTTTTCAACCTTATCTCTATCTATCATTAGAGATATAGTGTTAAAACAACCTTATCTCTATCTATCATTAGAGATATAGTGTTAAAACAACCTTATCTCTATCTATCATTAGAGATATAGTGTTAAAACAACCTTATCTCTATCTATCATTAGAGATATTGTGTGAAAAACGCCTGCAGTTGTTGCCGATGCTCTCTGTGTCTCTGGGGAGCAGCTCAGCACAGATGCCAAATCTTACCCCAACTCTTTCATTTGACGGACAAAAGTAGTGGGGAGATCTGGGTGCAGGCAACATGGAGGA
This sequence comes from Trachyrincus murrayi, assembly GCA_900323305.1. Classification (NCBI taxonomy): domain Eukaryota; kingdom Metazoa; phylum Chordata; class Actinopteri; order Gadiformes; family Macrouridae; genus Trachyrincus; species Trachyrincus murrayi. Next base: position 14,303 of record OOFB01030380.1, read on the forward strand.
AAGGTAAACATAATTTGTACTTGTCATACACTACCCACATTGAAATGATACAAAGCTGGTTGAAAAGTGGCGATGTTAGCCTTTAGGGGGTGGATTCTGTCACAGTGTCCTGGGGAAAAGTAAAAGGTTGATGGAACATCATCATCTATTGTTTTAAGCCATTGGCAACCTGGCAACATCCTGTTTGTCCACCAGGTGGCGATGCGTTGCTGTGTTCCCGCCAGCCACGTAAAGAATGTGATCATCTGGGGAAACCACTCGTCCACTCAGTACCCAGATGTCCACCACTGCAAAGTCAACTTGGCCGGCAGTGACCTGGCCTGCTTCGAGGCTGTCAAAGACGATGCCTGGCTCATGGGCGACTTCATTGCTGTAAGTTGAAGACGAGCTGCTACTTATGTGCTGGACGGCAAAAGAGCTTCCTAGTTGTTTCTGTTTGTTACACGGTGGTTAAGTGTTTCCTGGCTAAGTACTTTTTTGTTTATTAAAGATGTACCAAGTAATCGTTTCCTTATTTGTTATGCATTTCCTTTGTGAATCACGTGGGATATGAATGTAATGCTGGGTTTTTTTCTTCTCAAATTGGTAATGGTTTAAGATGTACTAAAATATTGTAGAAAGGGTTGTTGAAAGGGTTGGGGTGAGATATATATACACCTCTCCTCTGGGCCCTGTTCACATGACAATATCCTGTCTATTTTATAAAAACTATTTTAACTCCTGCTATCTGATTCATACTGAACTGTAAGGTTGGGTCTCCTGAAAGAACAAATATAATGTATTCATACTCTTGTGCTTTTTAATCCAGACTGTCCAGCAGCGAGGTGCGGCAGTCATCAAGGCCAGGAAGTTGTCCAGTGCCATGTCTGCTGCCAAGGCCATCTGTGACCACATGAGGGACATCTGGTCGGGAACCCCCGAGGTTAGCACTGGGCCAGGGACCTGCCATATCCTACATTTCATCTATACATTGTATTAACTATTTTTCCCGCCATGCTTTTCAGGGGGAGTTCATCTCCATGGGGGTGTACTCCAATGGTAACCATTATGGAGTCCCAGAGGACCTTGTCTACTCATTCCCTGTACAGATTAAGGTCAGTCGGTTTCTGTTTTTCTACTTGTCTTTTTTTTCTATAAGTCATTTTAGTTTCAATTTCAGGCAGTTTTCTTTTTTTATGTGAATAAGCAGAAATCGACATGCATTTCCTTTTGTTTAGGTAAAACATGCGGAAATTGCGTTTCGATAGTAGGAGGGATCAGAGCTGACCAAATGATAGCCTAGTTTGTGTTATAAAAAATGTTTAACCCATATGAGTGTGCCACCTCAGATTCAGCAAATGCTCGTTAGCACAAGAAATTGTCCTAAATGTCCGAAATTGTGAACATGATAAATTCCACCTGTTTGTATTTGAGTGCATGAGATCTGTGAAATAGCATAATTGATGCCCCAAAATGCCCCCCCCCCCCTTTCTGCAGAAGCGTCATTCATCAAAAAGGCACCAAAGGCCATGAAAAACAATATTTGATTGATGATATTGATATTTACACGTCCGTATATTTTATTTCCATTTCCCCAGGACAAGTCTTGGAAGATTGTGGACAGCTTGGCCATCAATGACTTCTCCCAGAGTAAGATGGACGCCACCGCTGCTGAGCTGATAGAGGAGAGGGACATGGCACTCTCGGCTCTTGCCGTATGACTAGACCCCAATGCGACCAAGCAACCAGACACCCCTGAATATCCAGACGCACGCCTGTGAGAAAACACCCCATCCCTTGCAGTTGTGTTTTGTGTGCGAGATGATTTGTGCGTATATGTTCCATTGAGCCAAGTGGAAGTGAACCCCCCGTTTCAGCTCGAATTCAAACACTATGAGATTTTAAAGAATGCGTTTTGGTGCTGAGAGTTCTAGGAAGGAGGAGGGGGGGGCGTGTTATCCCCATGGTTACAACCCACGACAACTTTGTGATACTTTTTGTGCCACACACCCGCGGCGTTATACTATAAGTGTCTGAGAAGCTTAACCCTCTCGGACGCGGCCATCAACATCATCCACTCGACGTCACAAAAAGAACAGAACTTGAGTTCGGAGCAGAGGAGAACGCTCACAAACTGGTTGGTGGAGACTGGCAGAACCATAGGATTTTACACCCGTTTTCTCTAAATTATGGTCACAAAATGGCATAGATTACTATGTTGAAGATCATATAAGACATATTACCACGTTTACACAAAAAACTAAAAAACGATTTTGGGTCCATTGCCCCTTAAACGTTTATTTGCAAGGGAGGGGCGTTCTGGGTTACTGTTACGACTAGTCCAATGTACCAAGTCTATTATTGAGAGTGTTTGAAAATATAAGCCAAGTACATTATGTTCTCATTTCTGGTGGATTTCATATTTATTGTGTTTTATCAAATCAATAAAGGCAGTGTCTGAATCACTGGGTTTTATTGTGTCACTGGGTTTTATTAAAATACAATTTCTTCAATACGATGGCGTTAGATCTTTCATTGTCCTACTTTAGACTGCATGCTGCTAGATATTGCAGCAGGTATGTTGCACTTGGATTTTACTTGAAGTAAAATGGAGTGTAGGTTAAGAAACAAACACTTCTCTTATCATCTTAAAGCCCCTGGTAAAAGGCATCAGGTTCAACAGATGCAACAAAACATCTTATCATTCTGTATCATATGCACAGACATTTGACACATTTATGGTGATGTTCATTTATTGCCATTACTAAATTTCAATTAATTCAAGTAATAGATGACTGCTTATTTTATAAGCAGCATACTTATATTACAAATCCATTCTATTTCTTGTAGACTTCGCTGTCTAAAATCAATACATACAGAGCACAGTGAGAACAGATATTCTCATAGAGCATTTCACTCACTAATAGCTGATGGATGGCTATGGCATTTCTAACAGATTACACTCAAATTATAGCTCTTAAATACTTTCACGGCACTATTACTGCAACCACAACTGTTTTTAAATTATATTGTAAATGCCTTGGATGCTAAGATGAATTCTGCTGCCCTTTTTATTGATTTATCAGAACCATTCAAAACAGTTGATCATTCTTGTATTGTGCAAGTTGTCATTGTTGAACCTTTTTTATGAGTAGATGCAATTTCCTGTATTTTCCCATTATATGTTTGGTAATTGAAACTGGCTAACGAATGAAATGCCACACGTGTTTATTTGTCCACATGTTTTGTAACACCTGATCTCTAACCGTGAATAAATAAAGAAAAGTAGGAGGCCTTACACAGGAGTGTAAGACCCTGCCACACTCCAGCCCTGCTGGCTCCCCTGGCCCCAGCCAGCCCTGCAGGCTCCCCTGGCCCCTGCCAGCCCTGCAGGCTCCCCTGGCCCCTGCCAGCCCTTCTCACCCTCCCATTCTCAGGTTCAGGGTGACGTATACCTACTCCCTCCATGACTGCACCAGCCACCCCTGGGAGCAGAGTTTCCTGCAAGAAACAGGTTCAGCCCCTACATTTCCAGGACCTGGACGACGGCATCTCTGCTGGGCCCCTGGTCTGATGGCTGGCCGGCCTTCAGAGAGGCGGAGGGATGGAGCACCCCTCATGGGTGCTCCACCCCTCAGCACTGGGATTGGTACCGAAGTCAAGACCGACACTTAGGGTCCAAACCTTTTGGACCCTTCAACATTTTTTTAATGATTCATTCACAATACTTTTTTAGGAAAAGCGATACTTTTATTCCAAACCTTTCTAAAAGCTCTGTTGATGTATTATTTTTTACCAGCCACACTCTGGCTGGTGAGGAGGTTGCTTATCCCGGCCAACAACCCCAATGTTCTTTACATCTTACGGTCTTATTCCCAAATAAATTATATATTTGATGACGATTTCGTGTTGTGTTCCCTTTGTGTTGTGGCTCTCTGTGTGAAGGTTGTAACATAATGGGATATATATATATATATATATTCCCTTACTGACTTATTACTGCATAATACTGTAATAACAATGACAATAAAATAAATAACTGAACATCACATTTCTACATCCTTTTTATTTCACTGCATAATACTGTAATAATGACAATAATAATACAAAAAGTGAAAATCACATTTGTACATCCTTGAACAGCACTGCATGGTTTTGGCGAGTCACTCATCGCCAACTTTGTGATGGCAGTGAAAAAGTGACTCTTATGATGAGTCACTTTTGAGCAGTATATCTTTTTTTCAAGATATACTGTTCATTTGGTTGTCCAAACATTTTTCCAATACAGACAATATGATGTCCAACATTTTGGACATGAAGCCATGGGAAGCCAGGTCCACAGCTTCCGCTCTTTCCTTAATGGCTGCTATGGCTCTCCTCAGGTGCGACCTGTAATTCATATATAATGGCTGTGAGAAGCATTGCACACCAGGCACTATGTCTGTCCATAAAGTTGGGGTAAGGAATTCGATGATTTGTGCACATTGTATACTCTTGTGTGTGTGAAAAGAAAACAAACACTAATGACAATACAGAAGGGACACTTTCCACCTGTTCAATTTCTCCATTGACTTCCATAGTGAATTGTATTTTTGCATATAGGATGATTGATGATTGTGATGATTGACTTTTTCTTTGAAGTTTCAGGAACTGGATTGTAATGCCATCCAGTATTTAAGCATTTATTCCATGCTGTGCTCAGTTATATTGAAGCAAAGTCAACGCTACACCCTAAAATCAGACTGTATGAGGAGATGAGATGTATGGTAGACACCTGATATCAGATTTGTTGGCATGAAAGGTAGACTTTCGAATTTTGACAGGAAATTATTGTCCATACCTCCACTAACTAAAGATTAAGTCGGAGTAATGTGATGTGAAAATGTTCGCCAGTTATGCTATCAACCGTTTCACATGTACGATTTCACATGCAAGAATTTTGACTCACGAGTTCGAGATTACATCATAAAGACAAGACACCAGGATATCGTTTGGATTTTTTATTTGGAATTGTACTGAGGGAGATCGGGAGAGACCGGCGGTTTGGCGTGGATACACTCCCAGTGTGCTGCGCCCTCGGCCGTTGCAGAGGTCAAGCACACTCAAGCTCCTAGAGGGAGAGAGCATGCCTTGCTCCGGGGCAAGAGGTCGAGCGCTCATCTCGTAGGGGATAAGCCGGCATCATACCAGGAATGTGCAAATGTTAACCCCTTGAGACCAACCACCCATTTTTGTCTTTTCTAGGGTGGGATATATCTTTAGGAGGAGATACAAGGTCAACAGTAGATGCCCCACAGTAGTTTAGCACTGTGTGTCCATTTCTAAATCATAAATCTGTAACAAACATTATGTTTTTGGTTAGGCGCCTATTCAAATGTTGAACGTTTAAAGGGCTTAGAACATTATGATTGAAGCATATTATGGCCATTCCCAAGCTCAATTATTTGTAATCGATGCAGCAAGGTTTGACTTTACACCATTAGTTACACCGATTTGGTGCAAAACAACCATTTTTGACCACTCGAAAACGTAATGAAATGGTCAAAAATCACTCCAAAATACCACATTAACACACCAAGACATTGAAGAACACTTTAGAAAAGTTCATTCCAATTCATGCAATTCTAAGACCACAGTATACAGAAATAGGCAAACACATAACATAACATTTGTACTGCATACAAACAACTGGATGGTTTTGACACTAAACCACATGGAACTAGCATAATTTAGCCCCTTTACCAGTAAGCTAGCATGCCATCTACGGATTCCTCAAGGTCTCTAGTTAAATATGACACCCGTATCTTCACTCTAGCTTTAACATCCTCTGAAAGAGACAGTAATGTCGGCAAAATAAACGGCGGGTGACTGGGTTAATAATGAGGGTGAATACTTTTTAAGCGATGTAATACTGAGCTTGAAACGTACCAGAACTCAGACAATCTCCCCAGAGTCACCACCTCATCCTCGGCCTCAGGAATGACATGGAGACCTTGAAAGGGCAGATGGTCTCGCACCAGGCCAGCGACGCTCTCGCATAATGCAGTTACCTCTTCTGAATAGTAAAAAAAAAAAAGAGTAAGTAGTCACCTCAATAAGGTAAGTGTCAGTGATTTATGAAAATTATGAGAGAAAAAAAAATGACACAGCTTGCCTTCACAAAGCCGAGAAAAAAGGGACATCTCAGCTGTAAGCTGGGTGGGCCGAATCCCAGCTTCCTCCAGCTGGCCTTGCAGCTCCCTCCTTGCGTTATTATCTGTCCTGAGGTATGCCGCCAGAGACGAAAATGACATGTATTCTGGGGGACCTACCCGGCGCCCCAGTTCCTCCACTGTGATTTTGCATCTGTGTGGACAAATATAAATCTCATTACAATACAGCAAATACAATGCAGTATGTCAAATGAGAAACATGAACACTAGTCCAGAATTAAATACTGAAACCTACTTTGGGTGCACTGGTGAGTAGGTTTCAGTACTTTGGGGTTTGTACAGACTGGAGCGTGGCTAACTAGCTGGAGATCCAGTACGAATGACAGCATGTCTTGTGCAGAGAAAGGACTCGACTGATCCACAATATCATTGGCAAGTAGGAAATAGAGCTAGAGGTCCAAAATTATGAGGAATTTAAAGCCCATATCGAAATATGGTCTGATTGAAGATCACATCACACAGATGCTTGTGGAAACACACAAAAACACTGAAGTGTTTTTATAAATTATGTCAATTATTTTGTGACAGAATGTTTGAAAGGGGGTTCTGTCGCACGGTACATCAATGGCATAAAAGTCAAGAAGCTTAAATCAACAATATATATATATCTTTTTTTTGACCAGGAAGAGTTTTGTTGAGTTTACCTCTGATTTTCTGTCCAATAGACGAGCTACCCGCTCAATCGCGAGGTTCTTCCCAATGTTTGCCTAACAAAGTCCAGTGTGAACGCTAACCGAACCAAATGGAAAAAATGCAACACAGTATCAACTTCACCCCTAAATCGGACGAGTCTACTGAACTACAGGTGTGAACTACAGGTGTGAACTACAGGTGTGAAAGCGCCCTGAGACAAATAATACCTTTTCTTTTTTCCACCGGATGACAGAGGGAGTATGCTGCAAATTTCTTTGAAAATCTTTGGTGTGGAGGGGGCAGGAGTTGCTGCAGGAGTGTGCTGGGTGGAGGGAGTGGAGTGGGTGAGGACTGCTGTGTGTGAGGTGGTGGTGGCCGTGGTGCTGGTGGCAGTGGTGGTGGTGGCCGTGTGGGTGGTGGCGGTGGTGGTGTGGGTGGTGCGGGTGGTGGCAGTGGTGGTGAGGTTAGTTGTAATAAGAGGCTGAGGGTGAATTTGGGCAAAAATGGTGCGGGTGTTAGAAGTGGGGGGAGGGGGGGTGAGGGGGACATACTTTGAGCTGCGGGTGGTGTATGAACTGAACTGGGAGGCAGAGGGGAATGTGGGTGTAGGAAGGGAATATGGGTTGTCGGTGGAGGCGTTTGGGGGTGGTGGTTGCTGGGTGCTGTTGGATGGGGGGGCAGTTTGCTCCGGTCGGTCTACTGAAAATGAAAAGCCCCAATGATTAATTCATCCTAATATATATATATATATATATCCAGTGTTTGGGTCAAATCTGACCGATTTACAACTTTTCCTGAATCATAAATATTGTGTTTCTCATCTGATTGCCTCAAGACCTTATGTTTTCCTCCACACTAGGCATTTGAACATATACATTTGCTGATGCCCACTTTCATTGAATTTTGAGTGGTTTAGTCAACTTTAGCACACCTGTGGTGTTCCGGGTCTAAAGTGACTAAATGAATGGGTAAGACTATATTATGTTATCACTACAATAAGGGGAGAGCAACAAACACTGGAGAAAGGTTAAGCAGACACAAACGTGGCATAAGCATATACAAACTCTATCAAGCAAGCCTTACATGAATTCCCTTGAGGATTAGGCCCAGTGGTCCTCTTCCGCTTCATTCTTCTTGGCACTTTCTGAAAGGAATGAGAGATGGCATGTCAGTCTCAGAGTGGGAAAAACAGCTCAACAGAAAGCGTTTGACGTTTTGTTTTTTATTAAAGAGGGATCATTCCACCCAGTTTAATAATTCACATGACCCCCTGCCCCAGGAGAGTTCAGTAAGTATTTGTGAACATGCGCCACTCTTTCCTAAAGCTAGAAATCAGAGAGATTGTGGAGTGTGTGTTGTTGGTGGCTGGTTTAAGCAGCCTCACCTGGTCCGAGTCAGACTGGGCTGGGTGAGGCTGCACACCTGTGGGGCATTGGCCAATCAGGCCCACAGGTTAAACCAGCCACCACCACACACACTCAGGAGGTGTGCTAACATGTCAGCACATACCACCTGCTCTGCCTGCTTAAACCATTCTCAAACTCTGCAATAAACCGGTTTAATCATCATCTGCCTGTGTCCTGATGTTGGAGGAGCCCAGAACAGCAGTGGCATGTAACAGGGTTGACAGTTGCTATTAGCTACCAGTGATACATGCACTAGCCTTTCTGACATAAATACAGTAGATAGTATTAGCTACAAGTAATAAATGCACTAGCCTTTGACAGAACAGTTGATATTAGCTATAAGTGATAAATGCACTAACCTTTCTGACAGAAGCACAGTTGATATTTTTTAGCAAGCTAACATTAGCTAGTTAGCTTGTTAACTTGAATACAGATTTTGTTTTTTCTTAAGTCATAACAGATATGGTAGCTTTGGTACACAGTAACCGATAAGTACTTTGTATTTAATTAAACAGTATAACATCAATAACTTTAATACTTAGCAATTAAGCAAGCTCTGGATTGTCTGACTATTGGGTACTAGAGGAAAGGTTGAAACTTCTCCCTTCTGCACATCATGACCATAAGACCACCTCTCATGCATTTACACCCCTCACTGTGTCCAATAAAGTCACACATATTGGCACACATTTCCGATTGTTGAATATGTTTTTATGTCAATTTTAGCATTGCACAGTACACTACACAAAGATGTATTACAACGAATGTATATAAACCGTTAGTGCTAGTGACAGTTCTGAATTAACTAAATATCTGATCCAATGACTTAATGTACTCCCGACAGTCTTTGTGAAGAATATCATTGTCATTATTAGGCCTATCATTAATCTTGGGTGTCCTGCCATTGTAATGCTATCATGCAAAATGAACAGATCCTACCTTCACAACATGGCATAATGAACAGATCCTACCTTCACAACATAATGAACAGATCCTACCTTCACAACATGGCATAATGAACAGATCCTACCTTCACAACATGGCATAATGAACAGATCCTACCTTCACAACATGGCATAATGAACAGATCCTACCTTCACAACATGGCATAATGAACAGATCCTACCTTCACAACATGGCATAATGAACAGCACAACTGGCCAAGTTGCAGTTATTGGGACATTGTAATCTACAACCCAGATTAGTAATAACTACAGAAGACATAACCCTGGACAAATGTTGAATTGTACTATTTGCGCAACTGCAGAGAGATCAGATAATCATGTGATTGATTTCACAAATAGTTTAACCAAAGCACCGGAAATAGAACTCGTATACCTTCCGTAAATAAAGCTGTCAGAAAATAGTAGAAAGTAGCCCAGGAAATAAGGTTATTCGGTTTTCAAAGTAAAACCAACGCTCACAGTTCATAGTTCACCCGAACCGAAAAACTTCACTAACTTAACTGTCCTAACATTAAAAAAAAATACATATTGTATATAAATATATCTAATATTTCAAACGACATCTCATGCAGCAGAGTATAACTAAATATCGGGTCGTTAAAGTAATAAATAGTGCTTTTATTGTGATGGGAGGAGAGTTTCCGGCTGTGAGGTAAACAGCTTGGCGAGAGGCGGCTGCAAAGTTGGACATAAATCACACACATCAGTCGTTATTCCATCGTTTTACATTCATCTTCTCTTGAGGAAGAACAACCGTGTGTGGCTCTCGGCTCGTCCGTGCATTATATACATTATTGTACATAATATCGTATGTACATTATTATACATTATTATACTTGTCACGGGTTGCTTGGAGGATGGCTTCCATTGTTGCCGTCTGTTGACATTCTCTCGTCATCAGCTGACATTGTGCTGTTATCATCTTAGTTTCATATTATCATCTTAGTTTCTTATCATTTACCACTCACAACTTGTATTTCATTTTAATTCAGTGCTGCAGAGAAAGCATATGGGTAAATAGGCATTGGGTACATTATAACAACTGGCTAACTAAATTAGACCACATACACCCAGTTAGTTAGTCCAGCATCAACTGCTGGGTAAGGTTGTATACTAAGGTAACATTACATGATCTAGACATGGTATACATGCTTTAGTAAGGTAACATTACATGATCTAGACATGGTATACATGGTTTAGTAAGTAGTTGCGACTGAGCTATGGAGGGAATCCTTTACAAGTGGACAAATTACATGACAGGTAAGTGATCTTCTGTTTGACTGATATCAGACACAACTAAAGGAACACAAGCTTATACAGGGTTAGGGTTTATTCAACGACCCCCCCGTGTACATCCACTTTAGTGTTATTCAATTGTGATCATGCACGGCACCTTGTCAATAGTTAATAATAAAGTTAATGAAGGCCATACAACGTGTTTAGGTTGGCAGCCCCGCTGGTTCGTCCTGGACAACGGGACCATATCCTACTACGACAGTGAGGATGACGTTGGGAGAGGAAGCAAAGGCTCCATCAAGATGTCTGTCTGTGATATTAAAGGTATTAAACTACCGAAGATGGGCAGAAAAAACGGTCGCTAAAAGGAGAGGAAGCTATTATATAAATGTAATGTTTATACTGTCCAGTGGAGCTCTTTGCAGTCGACAGTATCCGAAAGGATCCCAGATTATTCAGTTTTGTCTTTCATTTGTAGTGTAAAATAAGGGGAAAATGACCTAAACATTATATTATGATTAACTCTATTTGTGTTATGTTGCAGTTCACCCTACAGATGCAACACGCCTGGAGCTGATTATTCCAGGAGAACAACATTTCTACGTCAGAGCTGTCAATGCTGCAGAGAGGCAGATGTGGCTGGTTGCGTTAGGGTCATCTAAAGCAGGGACACTAGACAGTCACAAACACAGAGGTAGGGTTTCTGTACCTCTCTGCCTGTTGTACTCTCACTATTATACACTGTAGTGTAACTGTTATCTGATTGTAAATCTTTATGGGAGATTGAAGAGGCTTTGTATGTGTGACTCTGCAAGAATTATGACCAATGCCAACAAGGTAAAAGACTGTGTGTGTGTGTGTGTGTGTGTGTGTGTGTGTGTGTGTGTGTGTCTCCAGGGCCTGACTGTCTGAAAACGAAGATGTCTGAGCTCCGGCTCTACTGTGACCTACTTGTCCAACAGGTCCAAACTATCCAATCGCAGCACACCGACAACACAGAGACCACGCCCACCTCTGAGGTAAATATATTTTTTTTCTGAGGCACCAGACACTGGTGCCACATATCTTTTCTTTTTGTCTTATTTAGCATTTAGAAACGTTCTTGAAACAAGCTGAGGTCTACGACACCTAAGGAGTTATGCCTGTCATCTTAGTCAAACAAAGTGGAGGACGTCGTAGCATTGGTTTGACCTGGGAATAATGCTACTGAAAAAACAACAATAACAACAACTGTTGTCTTTGACTTCATTTAACAGCCTAATCCTGTCGTCATAGAAACCAAGCCTCTGTGTGTTTGTGTGCAGGCGTCACTGCTCAGTGCGACCTGCTCCACCTTCATTAGGACACTCGAGGAATGCATGACCCTAGCCAACCACAGTCTAGCTCCGGACATCCCGCCCCCGGAGAGGGTTGGTGGGCCTTTTACTCTCTATTCTTCTTCTTCTTCTTCTTCCTTTTAAGTTCTGCAATATAATCAATCAAATCAACTGCAGAAATTAGCTAGTGAATTTCTGAAGTTGTATTATTGCACAGTAACAATAACAATATGTCTGTCTGTGTGTCCGTCTGTCCAGACGAAGAGGTCTATCAGTCACCCTGGGACATATAGTTTTGACAGGTGAGTTTACACATACACATAGTTTGATCACGAGTACTGTTTCTGCGGTAAAGCCTAGTTAATCCGTCAAAACAAGGTTGACTTGGTCGTCATGGTGACACTTAAGCGCTATGTAATTACTTTTCATCAATCAGGCTGACTGATATTTATATCCACTAGTGGCCATGAGGTGGCAGCAGAGTTGCAGGTGGTATGCAGGCTGTCACCTATTGGTAACAAGACTGTTTAAAAGATATGCATGCTAGGACACTTTACCAGGGAAAACATGCTCAGTGAACCTACCAAACTTAAATAAAGGTTTATTAATAATGAAATAATAATTGTTGAACATAGTTTAAATGAATATATTTTTAATAACATTTTTGTTTGTAATAAGGATATATTTACAATAAACACTCATGCACCTGCCCCAACACTGTTAAAACACACACACACACACACACACACACACACACACACACACATAGTAGTAGAGTAGTTAAGAGTCTAAACTCCATTCAAAGATAGAGCATGTTCTTATGTTCATCCATTCCAATTCCTCCATTTCCTTCCTCTTCAGGTCTAACATAAAGAATTATTATGTGGGTGGAGGTCAAAGGTCGACTCAACGAAGAAACCGCACTTGTTCTGACAGCTCTGTCTACGATGCTGACCGTAAGATGTGCATCACATGGATACTGACATATATGGATCATATTCAGGATTAAATTATATAAGCATTCATCAACTTTGCACACATCATTAAGTTATATGACATTAAGTCATATGCCATTAAGTGTGTGTGTGTGTGTGTGTGTGTGTTCCAGGTTTCATGCCCAGTCTCAATGGTGACTCATCTTCCATCCCTGAAGAGAGAGTGGGAGGGCCTACTCTGAAAACCACACCCACTGACACAGACACTGACCTGTCAATGTAACGTTGTAACCATGTGATCGCCTCTGATCTCGCCTCATCTACTTCTCGTCAGCCATCTGAATCAACGGTAGAACACATCTGTATAGTGAAGAAGGACAAGGACCCGGGTCACCAAAGGGTTGCTAGAGGAAGGCAACTGAGAACTGTTGCAATAGCCTGGCCTATATAACTCATTGAGTCCTTGGTCAACCTAAATACTAGTCAAAGTGTTCCTACATATGGGAATCAGTGTTGGAGTCCAACACCTTTCTTCTGAGTCCAACACCTTTCTCCTGAAATCCCCCCCCCCATTCTCTTTCCTCTCAAGAAGTATCCATGCTCAGTGGTCCGTTCAACGCCTCCATTTATTTCAGACAAAAGGAGAGAACGAAAGAGTTTGACAAATCAAAATGGAGCATGGGCGGGCTTTGAGTGGTTTAGGCAATTCAGACTCCATTGATAAAAGTCTACAATATTGTCACGCATGGTGTCAACATGATTGGCAGCTGATTCAACCAGTCAAAACTCAACTGAATTGAAATGTGCACCTATGGCAACCTCACCTAACACTAAACGAACCCTAATGGTAAGCGTATTAACTTAACCCATGAAGGGGGTTGCACACTGGACACTTCCGCAGACAACACAGAACGTTCAGAAAGTTTAAAACCACGATGAACCTAAACCCTAACCCCCAATTCCTAAGCAATGTTGTTTCCTGTGTACAGAAGGTATTATGTAGAGGAGGTGAAAGTGTAACCTTGTTCTCCAGAACCCCGTATGAATGCCACGTCTGAGGACTCTCACATTGACATGTGCACAGAGGGTTGCTTTCTTTCTCATTCCTGTAAAGATTGTTGTTGTTTTTTAAAGGAAAATGTAGGACGGCCAAATTGATGGAGTGAGGAAGGATGGAACAATGGACAGAGGTGGTAGCTGACCACTCTGAAGTGTTGTAGTCGTTTGTTGTGTGTGGTATTATATTTTGGTGCTTTATATTTTTATTTTCCTTAACACATTTAGCAATGAAGAAAACCTTTTCTGCCTGTAAGAGACTATGTCTATATTTGGATTATTTGTATGGATGGTTGCATCAGAAGATACTACTACTTCACCTGAATCAACACTCTTAAATGCTTTTGTCTGTTTTTACAAGGTCATCGGCCAATCAGACACCCGATACTGAACCACAGGGGGCGACCAATGAAAAGATCTAAAAGTTTTAAGCTGATTGTATTCTCCCTAGGAACCTAATTCTCGTTTGTTTTGCACTTTAGAGAAACACAGATAAAAAAACGAGATGAATGTTTGTACTTTTGATAGAGAACTATGGATACCTCCTCTATTATTGATGGCAGTATTGCCCGAGATGGTGATAGAAGATGAGATTAGCGATAGGAGATGTCTCTACTAATGGTGTTAAAAGTAAGTGGAAAAAATAAGTATTTCGCTTTCTGTTCATCTAGCTTGCTGCAAGAAACTCTAGCGATGAAGCAGCTGTACTTGTGTTTACCTTGGATGGAATCACAGTTTCTGACCTTTCACATTTTGCTTTTTAAAATAATGAAGAACACATGTAAGCACTTTTGTGTGATCTCATGATGAGACCTTTAATGTGTTGTGTTGAATAATGTGTAACCATGTGCAAATGGTTTGTCAGAATCATAGGGCGAACCTCTGTAAAACTCTCTTATGTTGCCCGAAATGTCTTCGTAAATGACACAGACATTTGCCATATAAAGATCACATTCAAAATAAGGATATTCAAATGTATAAATTCAAATGTGTAAATGGTATGTTGTGGAGGCTAGGAGCTGTGAACTACGAGCCATCGAGGACGTGTAAAGCAGAGTTCTTCCTCTCAATGTTTTCTATCTTTTCTTTGTGTTCATCTTTAAATTGTACTTTCTACTCATAGAGGGAGAGGTACGGGAAAAAAAACTAGAGATGATTTAATACAACTAAATATTACAATAAATATACTTTATATGGGTATTGCTGTGTGGCTGAAGTTGTATTGAGGTTGCCATGGTTTCTCATTTTGCCCTTTGTCAACTACTAGATCCGCCAGGGATTCCATGCCTTTAAACATGTTCATCTTCTTTGTGATGTTCCAGAACTGGAAAACTACAGAGGATAACATATATCTGAAGTCACTGTAAGTTGCTGCAGACACAAGAGTCAGGTAAATGATGAAGTAGTAAAGAAAGGCTTTTCATTTCTGAACCAGGAAGTTCTGCTCATGACTACATGACCTTGTGTCAGTGTCTTCCACAGACATGTAAGTGACCCCACTTGTTGCTCAGCTGTGAGTGAAATGTAACACACTGTTCAACCGCATTATCTTATTTACAACCCTATTGTATGTGTTGGTTCCTGTTGTTGGGTTTGGCCGAACCAGATGAGTTCTCATGCCTTATTAACTGTCCCCCATGTGGATGTACCAAACTGTTCCTGGTCTAGATTAAAATATTAAGGCAGAGGTCAACTTGTTCTCTTGGAGTCCCTGTCAGATGTTGTGTGAGTGAGTGAATGAGTGTGTGTGTGTGTGTCTGTGTCTGTGTCTGTGTGTGTGTGTGTGCGCCTGTCCCTGCGGTCAACACAAAATTCCATTGAAATAACTCCCTACCCAAACATCTATTATTATAGCATCAAGATAAGCCTTTGATGAGTCGAATGTTTACATGCTGTAGGCCTGATAGCCCATTCAAACAAAACGCAGATACGTCTATCATGTATCATATATCATGTATCATGTATTTACCCTGGCCGTGAAGCAGTGAGGGGGTCTCATGCGAATGATCACCAAACACACCTCCTCATCTTTCCTTGAGCTCACTCCTCCCAACCCCTCTCTCCCTGTGACAACGATGACAGCTGACATACAATAACAACTAGCAATGTACGCTTGGGAACAACCATGACTGTACAAGGAAACAAAGGCGAGGCCCTTGGTAAACAGAGCTATCTGTCCTGATGTGTGTGTGTGTGTGTGTGTGTGTACACAGGGTGTGAGTGTGCACTACCTGACGTCTTGTAGCCGCTCTACCCCCACACTAACTAATGGAGAAGTTTAATCTCAACCACCTTGCACCTGTCTTAATCACCTGATGCACGAGACGTCAGCTGGGTCCCAAAGGGGGAGGGTTGCAAGCTGTTTTCTTCTCTGTCTTGGTAAATAGATATGTTGATTGCATTGATACACACACTCATTCTCACGCAGGCGGCGGTGCCAACCATTCACAGGAACAAGAATCGGACCAGCAACCAATCCGTGGCTGTCCTCTCTTTACTGGTTCTTTGTTCCTTTGCAACGGTTCTACCTTGGAGACCTCCGCTCTAAGTCTGGGTAGGTGCACCTTTGTAATCTTTAGAATAATTATAAAATATCATTTTAAATCTGGTTTAGCCTCCGGTATGTGTGTCGACAAGCAGACAGACTAAAACAGTGAATTATTACTTGACAATTATTTAACTATTAAAGTATCTAAAGAATCCATGCAAACATATTTACATTATATTATTTTATTTTGGTGTTTGCTATTTATATTTTAATCCTGCATATGTTTCTCTAGACATGTCAAGACAAGAAAAACAAAATTGTGAATCTGGTAGTCTTACAAACCATACTGAAGACAGACCCAAGGTAAATGACTTTAATTACTAGCCTACATCTTATATGACATGAATGGCATGATGTACATTAGCTGGCACACAGCTATCAGAGAAAATCAGTCTTGACTGATTTAAATGAGTTGATGGTAGCACTTTATGATAACTGCAACTTTGAAGCATTAATAAAGTAGTAGGAAATAGTGAATTCATCATTTATAATGCATTGTTCCTACATGAATACTCATTAGTAAGCAATTCATAATCGGTTATAAATGATTAATAAGATAATGAGATAATGGTTTATAAGATCATTTATTTTTGCTTCAAAGTTGCAGATATTCCAAAGTGCTACCGAGTTGATTCTTAATATACTAAAATGTGTGCTTGTTTTACACAGACTTGTTACGACTTCCTAATAGACCCCTTTCACTGAGGCGTCATTGCGTCACTAGTTTAGTCCGTGCCCTCGTACATACAAGCAGCAGACCCATAATTAGTATTAAGAGCGACACCTGTGTTTGTCCTACGATGACACCAGTGTGAAAAGGGTCTATTAGTGAGCTAACATTAAAACCTATCCTCCGGAAGAGCATCATCTCCAGTGGAAAACTGGTCATTGCATTTGCTCTCAAATCATGGCAGGTGATGTTGGGACACAGGTGATGATGGGACACAGGTGATGTTGGGACACAGGTGATGATGGGACGCAGCCTGTGTTTGGGCTGCGTCCCATCACTCCTCCTAATCCTCTCCTTTAAGCCAGGGTACAAAATGAGGGGTAGGTCTAAGGGAGGAAATTGAGACTGAGCTTTTAAATGCGTCAGAGGTTGTTAGTGCTTGGTACCTATTTTAATGACTGACTTATTACACTGTCAACACAGCACATTTTGTCCTGTATGTTTTACCAAGCTCACAGAAAAAAAGTTTGGCAAATGTATCGCCAGATTGGCTTTAAATCTGCCGTCTTACTGGCCTCCATCCAGCCGAGACCAGCGCCCGAGTTCCTGGTTCTGACGCGGTGTGCCGCCTGCTATGACCAGAAGGGGCACTCTATGCCTCGTCGTCGGGAAGACAGCGAGTCCAGCTCCGAGGTCTCGGAAGAACTAGGCTGGGACTCGGACACCAGCTCCAGCTGCAGCTCTGAGGCGGCTCCAGGACCCAGAGCGGATCA
Organism: Trachyrincus murrayi; assembly: GCA_900323305.1. Taxonomy (NCBI): domain Eukaryota; kingdom Metazoa; phylum Chordata; class Actinopteri; order Gadiformes; family Macrouridae; genus Trachyrincus; species Trachyrincus murrayi. Next base: position 32,032 of record OOFB01030380.1, read on the forward strand.
GGAGGACACGCCCGGATCACCTGCATCTGGATCCAGAGCTGCAGAAGCTGCTCGTGAGCATGCGTCTGAAACCCTGGACCAGGCGGGCTTAGAGGAGACCAGAGCCGCTGGGCTGGAGGCACAGGAACGGCAGGTGGAGACAAAGGAAGAGGTGGAGAATAGAGACGTTGAGGGCATGAAGACCTTGCTGCCGCCCTCGGGTCTCCTACGTCGACCTCCTTCGGTCATCTCCATCCTTCACCTGCAGGCGTTGCCCAGCAACCACGGTGATGCCATCGTCTACACCCAAGCTGGTTCCAGCTGCCCAGAATAATTTTGTTTTTTAAGTTTTGTAAAACTGAGATAAGCATGCTGGTTTTAGTTGTTTGATAGCTACGCAATGTTATGTTCATACAAAGCTGTGCATACACACACACACACACACACACACACACACACACACATACGTATATATATGGTTTTAATGCCTCTGAAATGAAATTAGTATGAGTACTTTACTGTGTGGTATTGTGTTTTATATTGAATTATTGATGTCCCAACACTTAATAAATATTAAAAACCCAAATGACACTTGGTTATTGTTTATAGAACAGCCAATGACACCCGAACACCACCATATTACCATATTAAAAAAATTTAAAAATTGTAAACAGGATTTTACCAAAGACTATGATCACTGACGCCCTCTGGAGAATGTCTGGGTAATTGTCATTCATTAACAATATTGTTCTTAAAGTAATACTCTAGTGCTCACTTTTCTTCACTATTCGTGCCACTCTCCACAACTTCAGGTCATGTGATGCATCTTGTGTATTCTGTGTATGTACACTGTGTGTGTGTGTGTGTGTATGCTGATGGCACATCATGCAATGAGAAATATCACAGCTGCAGAAACGCTCTTCCCCCTACTCTGGTCTGAACATGAGCTCTGCTGCTGTTTCCACTTACCGTCCAACAGGAGGCTCTTTGTATGGTGTGTGTGTGTGTGTGTGTGTGTGTGTGTGTGTGTGTGTGTGTGTGTGTGTGTGTGTGTGTGTGTGTATATGTGTGCGTAAACGTTCTGTGTCATTCACTTAAGCTCTCGCGGAGACTCCATTTCATTTACCGCGCTGATCCGAAACATACGAGATCAACCCAC
>OOFB01030381.1:3062-13716 GCA_900323305.1 Trachyrincus murrayi
TGTTGAAGTGTTCTGGCAATACTTCCAAATGAATCTGTGTGAGTGTGTGTGTGTGTGTATGTGTTTGGTCACAGATTCCTGCCTTCTGCTAGAGAGGTTCACACACACACACACACACACACACACACACACACACACACACACACACACACACACACACACACACATATGTCCTCATTTAAAAGCATTCACACTTAAACATGGACACACAACGAAACATAAAAGCAAACACACACACACACTTCTCATTGTTTTTGTCAGGCAGTGGAACAGATCGAACCCAAACGAAGAACACAGACACGGATTGAAGGAAGAAATGAGGATTTATTAATAAACGGGGTGTCAGGAAGACAGGCAATGGTTTGGTAACGGACAGGCAATCAGACAGGCGATGGTTCGGTAACGGGCTGGTAGTCAGACAGGCGATGGTTTGTAACGGGCTGGTAGTCAGACAGGTGATGGTTCGGTAACGGGCTGGTAGTCAGACAGGCGATGGTTCGGTAATGGGCTGGTAGTCAGACAGGCGATGGTTCGGTAGCGGGCTGGTAGTCAGACAGGCAATGGTTTGGTAGCGGGCTGGTAGTCAGACAGGTGAGGAATAACCTGAACACAGGGAACACTGAGTCGCTGGGGAGGAACAAAGAAATACAAGGGAGAAACAAACACAAAGAACTTGGTAAATACTAAGAGAATCTGAAACGTGACTACCACGGAGTGAAGGCAATGAGTGGATGAAAAAAAGTTTGTGGAGGTGATGAGCTTGATGAACCTCAGGTGAGTAAACAACGTGATCGGGGGGGGGCGGGGGGTCTAACTTGTCCAATGGGTGTTCGTGGGAAAACTCCTTCCAGGGTTCAATTTGGTTTCTATGGATACTATCGGCTCGTACCAGGCAGTGGTTGCTCATACCAGGTACGATGGGCGTCTTGGTATGTGGATGAGGTATATGTTTTTGAGAGTAGAACCCTCAGTCTCTTCTATGTCCACTTGTTGACTAACCTCTGGTTTCACAAAAAGGGTAGTTCTTAGACTCTATGGCATTCCCTTATATGACATTCTAGTAATGGCATGCAGGACATTATATTCCAACCTTCGATACTAACAGTATCACTTAAAGTAAACATTCATACATATGACATTAGACAGGTCGAGTCTTTGGTATAAAACGATGTAGCGTGTGTAGCGGCTTAAACTAATCTAAGCGTAACGATGATCACAATGAAATGTATTATCACAAATAATGGGGTGGGATTAACATGAACACAAACCAAACAACAAAAAGTAAACCAAAACCAAATACACAAAACTTACCAGATAATAAAAAATTGGCATCTTCAACACAGGATGGATAAACTCATGGATAAACAGTAAAAATTACTTTTAAGGAATGCACGTATTCCAAAAAATAAACATGGCTTCAAACACTTGATCACTCTGCCAACATTTGTAGCTGTAGGGCCTGTATAAATTAATATAGAAACACTGTTTCTTGATTACAATCCTAGGAAACACTCTAGGCGTGTTCCATACATGTCATTGTCATTTTCTTCTTGTTTCTCTGTCCAAAATGTCCATCCTTGTGAGGATGACTTTCCATTTGTATGTAGAAGTGTCTGTGGAGAGGGGGAATGTGTATCAAAGGTGTGTGAAAGGGGCCTTGCTGTTTTACCTGTCCCAAATGGCCTATGTTGAACTAATCAAGAGATAAGTGTCCTGACTGTGTCCAGCTGTTTTCAACAGCTTTACGGTCCATTTGGTCAGGGCAAGATCAAAGGGGGTGTCTTCTTTGGAACGGGAAAGTGTATGTAAGAGTGGGGGTGTTAGGAGTGTTGGAGATAAATCACTCCTTCAGTGTTACTGACTAGCATAACAACATCATACAAACATTACTTTATGGATTTTGTTCCGGGGACGTGACTTAGTGTGGGAATCATTACCTGGGGACACTCCGCATCCTATGATTAAGTTTTAACTAGGGCTGTACCCGATTTGCCAGTTCAATCGATTATTCGACAATTCGTTGAAAAGAAAACTAAAAGAGAGGAGGTAGAGGTGCATGAGTGCAGTGAGAGGAGCTGCCAGGTGGCTGTAGTCACGGATGAACCGCCAGTAGAAATAGGAAAACCTCAGGAAATGCCGCAGCTGCTCCGAGTAGCAGGTGCCGGCCACTCAGCGACTGCTGAGACCTTAGTGGGATCCATCTGTACCTGCCCCTGAGCGATGACAAATCCCAAGAAGGAGACGGAAGACAGGTGGAACTCACACTTCTCAGCCTTGATGAAGACCTTGTTCTCAAGCAGCCGTTGGAGAACCTGGCGGACGTGCTGCTGATGAGTCTCACGGTCCCTGGAGACAATCAAAATGTCGTCCAGGTAAAAAAAGATGTGGCAGTTCAACATGTCCCGTAGGATGTCGTTAACCAAAGCCTGGAAAACCACAGGAGCGTTAGTCAACACAAAAGGCATGACCAGATACTCAATGAGTCCAAGGGATGTGTTGAATGCCGTCTTCCACTCATCTCCCTCCCAGATACGAAGTGGAGGGCATGCCCAGGGAGGTAGCAGGGGAAGATGTGACAGTTTTAGATTGGTTTGGGGGAACGTTGAGGTTAGGTTTTGGGCCAGTTAGGAACTTAAAGGATTGGTTTGCTATTTTGGACCCAAAGGACAATTCTCAGACTATTCTCAGGCTATTAAGATAGGTGATCGTCTTTCTTCGGTAACACATCATGAATCATTTGCAACGAACAGAATATAGAGACCGATCTGACAGCGTACATTATTTTTGTAAGTAGTAAAATCCAACGTGAGGTCAGGTTGTCAAGCAGCACCGCATCATCCCAACTGCGTGTAGTTTACCGATGTTTGGAGGTAGTGTTTGGTTCACAGAAAAAAAATTCATTTTGTGAAAAATGTCAGGAAAACATACAAAGAGACATGTATCACTACACCCTGAACTTCCCGTTTTGAGAAACTAATGTTTTCCTATCAAGTAACCAGCTTCATCCTAGTCTTATTAAAAATAAATCAGGACAAGCTGCTACTATTACACAATGAAGCTACACACACACACACACACACCCAAACACAGTCCCTTGAAACATAGCATCACCAAATACTAACATGTATTCATATGTTGCACTTGATCTGATTCATAAGCGCCCTAATCACTTCAACCTTTCAGCTGACATTTCATTTGGATTGCAGTAAACAGCTAGTAAGGTAGTATGTACTAGCAGTAAACAGGCTAGTAAGGTAGGATGCACTAGCAGTAAACAGCTAGTAAGGTAGGAGCAGTAAACAGGCTAGTAAGGTAGGATGTAGCAGTAAACAGGCTAGTAAGGTAGGATGTAGCAATAAACAGGCTAGTAAGGTAGGATGCTACTTGAGCTTGCTGCTCAGGCAACAATGGAGCAGAACTCAGAGCTCTCAGACGAGGCCCCTGGGTGCTTCGGGCAATTAGGGCATTTGTCCAATTATCCATTCACTCTTCACTGGTAATTCTCCCATTATTTCTTTCTCTCCCCTCTTTCTTTCTTTCTTTGTGCTGGTAGCCTACAACGCCTAACCCTGTGTTTACAGCAGAATGGACAAATTGATGACACAGAGAACAGGACTTTGTCTTTGCATTTGGAGGAAACAGACTTGACATGCTTCACACAACATACCCAATAAAGCAAGAGTAACTATTTAGTTGTGAGGGAAGTCTGTCGTACGTACCACATATGATACAAACGCAAATGCTCATTGGTGTATGTACGTGTCTGTGTTTGCGTGTCTGTGTGCACGTGTGTAGGTGTGTGTAGGAACGTGTTGAGGTTCTCTTCATCACAGGCTCGTGATTCTCCTTGATCTCAGGGCTGTGCATCTGTTGTTGAATCTCTTCATCGCATCCTCCTCGGAGTACAAGGGTCATTCAATGACCTCTTCCAAGGACTATATCCATACAAAGCTCAGTGGAATACACTTGGAAATGTCACTCCTGTTTATTGTTCTCTGATTATGCCTCCTTTCTTGATTCAAGATTGTAGCCCACCACATGGCTGAAGCCCGTCTTCCCCACACTGCTTCAAGCCAAACTCAATCAAAAGTCATGTAGGTCCACATGATCGGACGCTTGAGTCAATGATACCATGTATTTTTTGTATCTGGAATGATAAAATCTTTTTCACAAAACATATTTACTTGTACCCATACAGACCCATAGGCAGAGGGACTGTTTATTTACCTCCAAGTCCCACAAAACACCCATGTATTTGTTGAGCTGCGACCTGCTGTCTCCACACTGCTTGCCTACTCAACGTCAGCATTTATGTCAATAGTGATCCTTCAACTGGTAAAATGACTGGCACAATGAATGAATGTAGTTTTAGAATTGAACATTCTAATATATTTCAATTTAAAAAAGTCATCAGCTGCTTTTTAACGGGTAGTAAAAGATACACTAAAAAACACCCCAATGATATGATTGAAAATGTAGCTGCCATCAAAGCATCCTGTTGGTTGTCTGTGGTGCAGCCCACCACGCACACACACACACACACACAATGAGAACCATGTCCATCTCTCCAGAGGACACGCCTCAAGTTTCACACAATCACACCGTGTTCCACCATGTTGCTGGAAACTTGTTCACATCTGTGGCACAATTATGAAAATGTCCATGCTGCACACACACACACACACACACACACAGCCTATATATAGGAAATCCTATGTATAGCTATATACAGCTCCCTAGCCTTCTCACATGCACTGTGTGTCCTGCGATGCCATCTCCCCCACGGGATCCATAAAGACTCAGGATTATGAAATGTACTAATGTACAATTTATATTTTCAATAATGGAATGGAAGTTGAACTTAGTAGTATATTAGTAGTATATTTCCAAATAAATGCATTATACATCTTGTTTAAAGAAACACTGCAGGGAATGTTTCACGCAAACCTTTTCCCATGGAGCTGTACCATTCATAGTTAAGTGCTTTTAGTTGCAATACTACTTTTGGAAACATGACAATGTTTTATGTTACAGCGAATAGAAAAGAAGCACATTTTCCACAATAAGTGGGAACAATTTGGTCAGGCCACCTCAGCTCCTACCAAAGCAACATGACGTCTCTGTTCATCTGATGCAGATCAGAGAGATAAGCACTTTAGTTTTTTATTGGGAAGGGCATGACATGTTAACGCCATCTTTACACGTGGCTGGAGGTGAAGTGTTGATAACGACACCAGGTGATGGAGGAAACTTTGATTCATTATGAAATGAAATACAAAAAAGCAGCATATTCACAAGGGTCAGTAGGCACACACTACACGTCACCAATCGATGCAGACTGACAAGCGCTATGGACCAAGCGCTGCGGCATGAAAGCCAACAGACCATTTTAGACATCGCATGGACATTTGTGCATGTTGTACTGTTTTCTGTGTGTTCTGTATTCCCTGTCATCAAGTACATTCATCAACCACGTATAGTCACAACCAGTTGAGAATCACACAAGTCGCTCTACTCACTGTTTATTGTTTGCCGGCACATTTTCAGTTTTCAGTAGTTGCATCTTTAAAGGACTATCATTACATCCGTGATCTTATCTGTAGCGTTATATGCATTATACATATCAAGCCATAACAGTCACTCAGAGTAATAATCAATGGTCTAGTCAAACTTTCATTCATTCGTTTACTGGAGTTCTCCCGTGTTAAAGGGCAAGTCTGCATTTCACTTCCTGTATTTATGTCATGGGATCGCGCCAGGTTAGACCATCTTATTAAAAGGGACAGGGGTATTCTTGAAATGCTTATGATATGAATGTCATAGAAAACTGTATCAAGTTGTAACATATTGTTATTATTTATGATCATGTATTACACCTTATTTATGAGTTTTGGCTGGTTAAACAGCGCGGGGATGAAGAAAATAGTACCTTTACCAATCATTGTAAACCGTAAAAAAAAAACGCTGAATCAGGTTTTGTTATTTTATACATACAGAATCGGTTTTGTTTGTGTTAGTTTGTGTGCTAAAAGTGTGACTTTGAGACCTGTTTTGCCTTGCAATGTAAGTCAATAGGGGAAAGAAAAAAACGCTATTTTGGATTATCAAGTTTGAATCTACAGAGCAACTATTGAAGATATCTTGCCAATATATGGAGTTACATCATGGCAAGGTAACTACACAACCCAAACCTCTACCAAACTTTAATTATGCTTTAAGCCTGGTTGGTTTCATTGAGAGAGTCAGTGATGGTTGGTGATTGTTAGGTCATGGTTGACTCAGGTCATAAGTCATGGCAGTTATGCCAGTGTTCATATAGGCTTATTAGCCATGTCAGCCTTTGACATTTATGTGTTATGCTAGTCTGTCTTTGTTCGTGTTTGTCAGTGCTGCAGCATTTTAAAATAAAATCACTAAAACGCAACTTCAACGCCTGGCTTGAACCTCAATTGGACCACCAGACTACATTTCCTTACGACAACATGGTTGTGGTTGCTGATCAGTATAGTCAGATCACAGATGTACAGCCGTATACACTCACCATCATTTGGGCTTGTGTGAATATAAAGATTCAAATTTTTTCAACTTTTGGCTACTATAGGATTAGGATATTGTATTTATACTATATATTCTATTTGTCAAAAACAATAGTATCTAGCATGTTTGACATTCGGTATCATAACATATTAGTTTGATTCATCTTGGTATAATGAAATGCCACATGCTGAATTATCCTTTTAGAATGTCCCGGTTCCGGCTTCTTGGGACGGTGCATCCCTGGTTTTCCTTCCACTAACTCAGCAGCGGGGGTGTGTGTGTGCAGCATCCTCAGACCAGTGGTTGCCAGGGCACCCCAGTGGGGCAGGGCACTGGGGTGCCCTGAGGCACCACGAAATGTTGTGGGATTTAATACATAATCCTGAGGTTACAGTGAGAGCCAGTTTACAATATAATGAGTACTATTTATTATTTACAAGTTTTTGCACCATTTCAATACATAGCATGTATTGAAAAATACATATTTGTGACAAATAATGCAATTGTCTGTCAGATTTCTAGGAGCCTGTATCCATGTGATACTTTTATGACGTGTCTGTCATGTGTGAAATGCTTTGCGCCTAAAATATCCTAGTTGTAAGGTGTGTGACATTTTTCATATTTTAACACTTTAAGTTGGTGTGCCTTGAATTCCTGGTTGGGATCTTGGTGTGCCTTAGTCTCTCTGACCTCTGACCTCCCTAGCATGCTCAGCATCTCATCGCACTCTCTTGTTCCGTCCCACTCCCTTCCCTTCCCGCTGTGTCTTGTTCTCACTTCCAGTGACTCACTGGGGGCTCCAAGGCACTGAGCTGAGTGGGGAGAGAGTGCACCTGCCGGTCCCCTGAGAGTACAAGCAGTAGTCATGAATCTCAGCTCTACAGCGAGAGTCCAAAGATGACACGCGGCTGCACGCTGACAGTGCACTGCACATAGAAACACATGCACTGCACGCACGCACACTGTTGTACAGAGTATGTATAACACAAAGACACACACGCAAAACAACACATCTATGCAAAAACGGTTGAGGGTTGAGAGCACACAACATAAGGCCCAGTTCTGTGAGACCTCAAGGGATAAATCCTGAAACGCTTTAAATAGAAACTTTGTAGGATTATTAGATCCACTACAGCTTTATCTCTCTCTCTCTGTCTGTCTGGGTTGTTAACATGCTACCAGTGTTGTGAAGCTGTGACCTGTATCTCAACAACAACAGTGTTAGTAACAGTGTTCATAAGACAGGAGCTTTGTCTGCTAATCTGCTGGATTGATTATCTGGACTGATTATCATTGATTATCAATACAGTACTGCCTGTAGTACACCATTTTGTATTAATTTACATTCAATTCAATTCAATGTAAATTCAATGTATGTGTGTGTGTGTGTGTGTGTGTGTGTGTGTGTGTGTGTGTGGATATGGTCCCTGATGCTCTCTCTCTCTCTTTTGGGTTCTGGGTAAAAACAAAATGCTACCATGTGTATAAAGTCGGGAGCAGAGACATATTGCATTGTCAATTACTTGTGTTTCTGTGTAGCAAGTACATGTTTGATAAATAAGACAAATAAGAAAACATGCAGCTTTTAATGCATTGCTAATGTTAGCATTATTCAAGTATTTTCACCTTAAATAAAGAGTGGGTCAGCTATCTGAGATCCACTCAGCCACCACTAATAATTAAATCAATCTCCAAAACAAATAATTTGTAGTAAAATTCTACTTCAACTCTATTTGTAACCAGCAATGGATGTGGGTGTTTTGATTTTTTGGAGAAAATAACACATTAAGCAAGCTCTAAAACATAAACAAGAAGTCAGGCGAACTTAGAATTGATTCCAAGGGAGCGCACTCTGTAAACGTAAGCGTAATTACTATGTCAAATGCATGCGTGTCAAAGCATTCTCAGACAACCTTTACGCCAGGCATTAACATGCGTTTTGGGCATGTGTGAAGGGGGTCTAGATTGGCTTGATTTGTGAGTGGAGAATGGAGCTTGCGCTCTGGGATTCATCAACTAGATACATGGGAGCAAGAAACCTTGAAAGCAATGGAGTGGATTAGAGGCTGCACAACAAAACAATTTGACACAATGCAATTTTTCTTCTCCTTGTATATAATGTATATTAGTGTAAGTAAACACTGTGTATCAGCTTGTTTCACCCACTAATCAATAAAGGAAACAAATGAGCCAATCACATCAAGCCCATAGAAGTCCACAGTAAGCTTTTATTCTGTAGAAGCAGGAAGTTCTGTTAAAAGGAGCCGACTCCCCTCAATTATAAACCATTTGCATCCATTTCTACCTTCAGAAACCCTTTCATTACCATGCAACGCTACATTTAATATGCAGGACTTAAATCTCTTTTTAAATCTCTCCAACTGAATTTCCTTCTGATAACCTTTACTGACATTTTCAAATAACCCTATTTTTGAGCTTGAATGAGACAAACTCTTACAAGACAGGCTCTTACACAGCAGCCCCGGGGCTGCGGTGAATAAGCGGTACAAGATCAGTTCCTTGATGCTCCGGCTCAGACAGCTGATGCACTCTTAGCCTTGAGGGATCTACAGTAAGTGAGACATGTTTTTTCATCCTGCCCATCAGATATGAAGACATGACAACTTAAAAAATGAGACCTTCCCCCCCTTCCTCCGTTGCGTAGAACAGCCTGTGGGCTGATTCTATTATATTTGAACTGGATGGTTTTGCCAGGAAAACGGAAGGAAGTGACGTCTAAGCGCTTTTGCTGGTGCCCAGGATACCGTGAGTACGAGCGAGGTATTTCGTACTCGCTCACACTCTGGGGTCTGAACGCACAAGCTCGAGCAAGTTGCAGTTCACTTACCGGCCAAAGGGGTCAGTCATGAGAAGGAATTTCGGATTCTTACCTTTAAAGTGACCTGAGCCTTCAAGCCTTCATGACTTCTACATATGGCTGTTCTTCATATGATGTACCTGTATAGTAACCTGAGCCTTCAACCTGACTTACAACATGTTGTATCTGGATCTGTGTATCTGTGTGCTTCACTAACAAATCGTTGCATATTGACATTGTCTCAATTGGCAACTGACATCACAGTGTAAGCTAGCATAATATATGGTGTATAAACTGGCATGTGTGGCTATTTTTTATTTGAATGTGAAATGCAGTGAATCTAAAATAACTTTTTAAGATTCACTCAAATTTGTGTTGCGTGTTGAATCTCACCGCCACCCGCTTAACATTGCATTTATGAGCATATCATGTGCTACATTTATTGATTCAGTGTCAAAATTACGATGATTATAATATGTGATAACATTGTTAACCGCACTCAGTGGTTTACTTGAAATATATAAACCCAGGAAAAGGCCTGCTCAGTTCCATTCCAGACAGTCTGTCTGTATGTCTGTATTGTGTATCAAGTGTTTTCAATGATTTATTTAATCATCATCACTGGTATCATTTGAAAGATAACACTGGCCCTGTAGCTTTCTTTCTAGTTTGGAAACTGAGTGAACAACCACACTTGTTAGTATTTGAAGTTCCTCAAGTAAATCCTTGAGTGAATGATGTTAACTTGTGACAGGCCCTAGTAACACTGGTGAGTGAATGATGTTAACTTGTGACAGGCCCTAGTAACCCTGGTGAGTGAATGATGTTAACTTGTGACAGGCCCTAGTAACCCTGGTGAGTGAATGATGTTAACTTGTGACAGGCCCTAGTAACCCTGGTGAGTGAATGATGTTAACTTGTGACAGGCCCTAGTAACCCTGGTGAGTGAATGATGTTAACTTGTGACAGACCCTAGTAACCCTGGTGAGTGAATGAGTGAATGATGTTAACTTGTGACAGACCCTAGTAACCCTGGTGAGTGAATGATGTTAACTTGTGACAGGCCCTAGTATCCCAGGTGAGTGAATGATGTTAACTTGTGACAGGCCCTAGTAACCCTGGTGAGTGAATGATGTTAACTTGTGACAGGCCCTAGTAACCCTGGTGAGTGAATGATGTTAACTTGTGACAGGCCCTAGTAACCCTGGTGAGTGAATGATGTTAACTTGTGACAGGCCCTAGTAACCCTGGTGAGTGAATGATGTTAACTTGTGACAGGCCCTAGTATCCCAGGTGAGT
>OOFB01030381.1:13736-24891 GCA_900323305.1 Trachyrincus murrayi
TTGTGACAGGCCCTAGTAACCCTGGTGAGTGAATGATGTTAACTTGTGACAGGCCCTAGTATCCCAGGTGAGTGAATGATGTTAACTTGTGACAGGCCCTAGTAACCCTGGTGAGTGAATGATGTTAACTTGTGACAGGCCCTAGTAACCCTGGTGAGTGAATGATGTTAACTTGTGACAGGCCCTAGTAACCCTGGTGAGTGAATGATGTTAACTTGTGACAGGCCCTAGTAACCCTGGTGAGTGAATGATGTTAACTTGTGACAGGCCCTAGTAACCCTGGTGAGTCCGCCTTCTTCTGCAGGTCTGCTCTGATGTTGGGGGACACCACACACAGCACACTGGCACATACTGTGTGTGTGTGTGTGTGTGTGTGTGTGTGTGTGTGTGTGTGTGGGAGCCGCCTGCAGCTGCACTGATAAGAGGTCTTTGACATCCCTCTTATTTTTTTGATCATCACTGTAGTTATGGTGCCTTTACCCGTAGTCTGTGGTCTTCCTTGAAATGTCAATACATTTGTGCACATTGTAGTGTTCATCTCATCTAAATGTGGTAAATAGAGGTTTGTGTAAAGCCAGGATGAAAGGATGAAAGGATGAAAGCCACTTCACTTACTGTCTCCTCCATCAGTGGCGTGTGATGTGGGAATTCAAATGTCAGTTTTTATCATTTAAAGAAAATGTCTCCTGCGGTATTTGAATGCTGAGGAGAGAGTTTAGTGCAGTTGAGTGGCGGTTTCCATGACGACGATGGCGTGCAAATGATCAAGTAACACAAAGCTGCCCCTAGTCAGTACCTCTGGAAATACTTTAACCCAGATGTTATTCTGGAGGTCTGGACCCACGAGTGGTCTGGTCTGGGGGGCCAAAGATTGACCAAGTAGTCCTTAATTCAGTAGTGTCACCCCTATCCTCTGTGTTATTATATTCAGTTCCACCTTGCTTCATATCTACTTAGTCCTTGTTTATTCACTTTTTGGTTTGGTTTACCTCCATGGAGTAAATACATATTTCTTGCAGGGTGAAATAAAGCACCATGATGAATACATTTTGGATTGCCGATCCAACTGCATCAATTTAGAATGTATATTAATTTAATTTCACAGAAAATATATATGCTGAGTGCTTAATGTGTTTTTTTTTATTGTCCCTATTCCACTAACACTGCATCAATCATCTGCACTACTCACACAGCTGAATATATTTCAATGCATTTCAATAGTTTTATATTTTGTCGACAGCTTCATTCTGTATCACGTGTCTTGTGCGTCTAGTGGAAGGGTATCCTATCTTAGCCGTTCATAAATAGCTATAAGGCTAAGCTCTCTCTCTCTCTGGCCGGCACAAGGCCACTAATAGAGAGACACAGGTTTGATTAAAGGTTCAATCTTACCAGGAGAGCTAGTACAGTGATTACTCTGTGTGCTTGGGGTGGGAGATCGGGTAATCCATCTGGCCCAATAGGGAGGGAAGGATTTTCCAAGCAGTTTCTATTTGCCAGTGTCCTGGCATGGATGTCTGCATGCATTTAGATTTGCATGGGTTTGAATGGTGGTGGTTTGAATGTGGAATAAGGAGGTTGTTTACTTAAGGGTCTCTGTACACACACACATACACGTGTGTTCTTTGTAGATCCCTGCTAATGGAAGTGTCCCAATGTTGGCTGGGTTTATGTTCTTACACAGCTCTTGTTAGTTCCTCTCCTAGCCTTATTGTCTACTTATCTCTACTAAGGAACAGACTTGTGATTAGTCCCATCCAAATATATATGTTTCTTACCAGATACATAGTGACATAATAATGATTTGTGTCATTCAAATGTATTTGTTTTCATTAACCTTACAAATCAGTTTCAGTCCTCAGACATGAAGGGAGTTTTGAATGTATGCTTTGTAGGCACTAAGTGCCACTGCCCCCTACTGGCAATAAGCAATAACATACGAGAGGGAGGCTGCTGAGATATGTTACTTTATATCTTGATCTTGTTATTTTTGTGTGAATGTAATGTGTGTTTTTATTTGCATTAGTATTCAAGATTCAAGGTCTATATTTGTGTGCAGTGAAGTGAAATGCTGGCGTATTACTATTGCCTGAAACATGATATGGGTTGAACATATATGAAAAATTCAAATCTCACATAATTCTTTATTATTAAATGCAATATCTAGCTCTGTCATGCAAGACACAAGAATACAAGTTACTCAAGAACTTATTCTTAGATAATACTCAAATAAATAATGAGAAACTGTTGCCTAGCAACAGTATTTAGATTGGTGGAGATTGTACCAACAGGTGAGTTTGAACTATTAACCGCAGGACAACAAACCAACATGATGCAACATTAACATTCAAACAAACACACATTGACGTGTTTAAACATGCCTACAGACATGTGACAACCACCACTTAAGATTGGATTTACACTTAGGCTAGAGAAAATGCCCACAGCTCAGTGGACCCTTTTCACAGATCGTCAATAGTAGGGTAAAGTAACTTCCTGTTCCTAATTAATATTCAATCGGTTTTATTTATGTCTGTCGTAGCACCAGCATGGTCAATGTATATTTACTTGACTAGTTGTGTTATAGTGGTGCACTGCCATACCTAACGGACCCATAATTAATGTTATGAGCTACACCTGTTTTTCCTACTGTGAAAAGGTCACTGTCTATTGCAGTGAAGCAAGGGCATGAAAGGTGTGTGACAGTATGGAGGCTTTTAAGGGCCAAAACTAAATATACAAATGCATACATTATTATATAATTAAATGCTTAAATAAATAAATAATTATGTAATTTAATGCTTAATTGTGTTACATTTATTTGTGTATTTATTTCTTTATTTCTTTATTTATATATATATTTATATATTTATTCACACATTTATTTATCTATTTATAATTTGATTTATTTATATATACTTTATTTATCTATAGTGTAACTTGCTGCAGAGAAATAAATAAATGTGTCAACAAAAGTCAGGGGGCGGGTTAAAGCCTCTGATTACATTAGTTGCTGTACTATCTCCGCGAGGGTCGTGAATACAGCTTCATTGATTTCTGTGTCAGTCAGGGCTGATATCATTACAATTAATTAAGCTAAGCCCTCAATCTGATCTAAAAAAGCATAAAGAATTGGCATTTCCCTCCATCTGTTCAGCTACAGCCAACATATCTGCCATTGTAGCACGCAAGATTTCATTAAGATCTGCACCGGGTTGATACATTTATTAATTTCGCTGCAGCAAGTTACACTATGGATAAATAAAAGTATATATAAATAAATACCATTATAAATAGATAAATAAATGTGTGAATCAATTAATAAGTATAAATGTGATAATAAATGTGTAAATATATATATATATATACACACAAATAAATGTAACACAATTAAGCATCAAATTACATCATTATTTATTTATTCATTTATTTAAGCATTTTATTATATAATTATGTATTTATTAATTATGTATTTATATAGTTAGTTTTGGCCCTAAAACCCTCCATATGACAGAGCTAAATGACAAAATGACATTTAGAAATGGGTATGGATGCAAACTGTGTGTTTTAGTATATGCTGGTGGGGACTACACATAAGTGAACTCTAAAGGTTATTGCTCAAGCTGTGTTAGGCATATGCATTTAGTTGAATTTACAAACCACTATAATATTCCTATTCTAAACTGTATGTCAAATGGTGGTGTTGTGTTTCTCCCAGGACTATGAGGCTATGAGGACAGCTGCCTGCCATGACTGATGTGGAGCCCATTGTGACAGACTTTGCGTCCACGGGGCGTACAGGACGACGTAACGCCATCCCAGACCTCCTGGGGTCCAGCGGCGGATCCGCAGGCTCAGCAGAGCTGTCCAACAAACTGGCGGAGCTCTCTGTTGTGGGTGCGGACATTTTTCGCTCTGTTTTCTTCTTACAGCGGGACATACAGTCTAGTCTACATATACAGTATTTCCTTTCCAAAAGCATGTTGTTTTAAATGTGTCAGTATTGCAGTATTTTGATATTCATGTGAAACGATAATATATCATAGAATGAGTCCATAACATAGGAGTTGAGCCCTTGGTTGCAGATCTGACCATGATGGGCATTCATATGACCATGGACACATTATCAGCCATTTAGTGTATTGAGTGTAGTCATTTAGTGTACTCTGTAATGCATTTGATTATGATCTTATCTTAAGAACAGAAATGTGGGAATCTTACGCACAAAGGTGAGAGCAGAAATCCCAGGTTCAGCAGGTCAGAGTAACTCACACTCGTTAGCCGTGGATCTTAGCAGCGCGGGCCAACGCAGTGAGTCGCTACCACTGTCAAATAGCACTCAACAGCACCCTAACTCCCACACCCTCAGGCCCCAAGAGAAGCCCCAGCAGACACTGACTGCATCACATGAATAGCTAGGTGTTAAATCTGCATAGAGGCTATACATGGACATTTATGGGGACACATGTATTATAGAATAATATGCACGGTATGTCTCGATGCATGTCTGTGCCTAAACACTAGCCTATGTGTGTATGAATATTGTGTTCTTGTGTAAACATGTTTTGTGTGTGTGTGTGTGTGTGTGTGTGTGTGTGCGTGCGTGCGTGTTTCTTAGAGGACGCCAATGGAGCAGGCGAGGGTTCGTCCTCCAGCCCGACTCAGAGCCCCGGTGATGGGGAAGAGAAGGCCGAGGGGACATAATGCCATCTTTTATTATCACCACGGACCCCTCAGGTGAACTGGTACACTACAGGGCCGGATGTGGTCTGATGGTGCAGATGGAGTGATTCACCAGAGTATAGTAACAAACGACAAGTGGATGAATGGATGGAGGGCAAAAAGAAGGACTCCGCTTACATTGTTTTTTTTACCCTGGAAATCTCCTCTACAGGTTACCCCGCCCCCCAAACTGGTCTGAACATGATAAACTGCCACTCATTGTCGCTATGCAACAGTCAGGATAAGGTCACTAGATGACATAGCAGATATGTGGTGGAGATATGAAATAGTAAATAACTATGACTCAATTCAGTTAAGTGATCATAATACCAATTCCAATGATGACGGTAATACAATAATAATAATGGCAGTTGGTGATTTTATTATTATAAAGAAAGGTAATCAAGCCCGTGAATCTTAATATCCCCTGTGTGGATAACAATCTGTTATTGATTAACACATTGGAAGTGTGTCCTGTTAGCATGTGCAGTCCAAACTAGTGAAGTCATTACAAACAGCTTTAACTGTGGAGAATTTGGCAATGAAAAAAAAGGTTTCTTATTTGAACAAAATGTTGTACATTATATGATGGCCTCAGTTCCAACCAAAAGCTTCTTGTCTGAATGTCAACAATGTAGTTGCAGGATTGTCTCTTTTAGGACAAGGGAGTAGTTTGAAATGAAAAACATTCCATTAGGTAATGTAAAATACGACTTTTATCTTCTCTGTGGTTTACAATGACGTGTTCCAATGTAAATCTCTGCCTTTTGTGTGTTTTAATTTGTATATCAACATTCATTACTAAATTATAAATGAATATTATGTGTATGTCAAGTCTGTATAGTTTTACATTGCAGTATATTTGCACATACCCTGTAAAAAGATGCATTTCAAACTTGACTGCCGCTAATAAATATTGTGCTTTAGACTACATATATTTCCTATGGTTGTTTTTTAAAATAGTTCATGCTAAATATATGATGTGTGTGTATGCTTATTTACATAGCCGCTTATAATATCAAATAGAGTAGACTAGGCCTATATACTTAGTACTATCTCCAGCCACGGGGAGGCGCCGAGACCCTTATGCTCTCGGTCAAAATACGAAGCATTAATAATAAGCTTATATAATATTAATATGTTTGTGTATAGTATATATTATTATGAGAATTTGAATTATATATATAATAAAATACATATAAGTGCAATTATTTCCCACCTGGTAGGCTATATGCACCTGAAACCCTGACTCTAATCATTTTTTAGGCGTGTTGTGCCTGTTGTTCTAGTAGCCTAGCCTACCATTTTCATGATTTCTTTACCAAGATGGAAAACAAAGCCGCCTTTATAGCTGTATTCGGGCTAGAGTAGCCACATGGGAAAGGGGACAGCGGTAGCTAGGCCTACTGTGAGCCAAATTAATCTGCCGTACGCGCGGATACAATCACACGCTCGGCTTTACACGGACGGGCAACGGCCGTTTGTGTTCGTCATCAAACAGAAATCTCGTGGGATTGCAATGAATCATGAGATGGTCATAATGCACTTAAGGACAATGGCCTGTCAAACAGGATGATTCCAGCTGAGTGGTTCTCCCCCGACACATCCATCACCCGCCCTTAGGCCGACATAAAACATATTAGCCTACATTTAAGAATGTGTAGGCTATTTGTGTGTTTGCTATCAATCCTAATATGGGCTCATGTTGTAATTGAAAAACCAGTGTTGAAAAAGATCATGTTTGATCATGTCATTATTAGTAAATGCTCGTAAAAGACAACTGTATGTTATCAGGGGTCCAGTTGAGCTCGAGCTTTGACCGATTCAAAAAGCGGGGATAAAAGGGGTCTCTTTAGACCAATCACGTGTTGGGGAAAATCTCCTGAGCCAATGACAGGCCAGCCCCCGGCGCACATATTAATGAGAGCGAAAATTATTCAACCGATTAAGAGAAAAGTTTCCGAAAGCTTTCATTCTCATCCTTTTACTTCACTGCTCATACAGCTCCGCCATGGTCGACGCATTCTGTGCCACTTGGAAGTTAGTCGACAGTGAGAACTTCGATGACTATATGAAAGCACTTGGTGAGTTAGCCTACACCTCTCTTGCGATGTTATTTATACTTTCAATCCATCGTGACGATCAGTATGTGTAAACATGTGAAACTTGGTTTCTCCTGGTAGGTGTTGGGTTTGCCACCAGGCAGGTGGGCAATGTGACCAAACCAACGGTGGTCATAAGCCAGGATGGAGACAAAGTGGTGATCAAGACTCAGAGCACCTTCAAGAACACTGAGATATCTTTTACACTCGGAGAGGAATTTGACGAGGCCACTGCCGACGACAGAAACTGCAAAGTAGGCCTATACGAAATGACAACTTTATTAAAATAGGTTGATAGAGATGGCCTAGTAATGGCCCGTTAGAGACCTGGTAAACCTTTACTAACGTTGTTCAGAACATCTTCATATTTTCAGGCACCGACATGAACCGTTTTTAGCAAGAAACAACTTTTCAAAATATAATTTTCCTAACTTTACAGACTACCGTCTCCCTGGATGGGGATCAACTTATTCAAGTCCAGAAGTGGGATGGCAAAGAAACCAAATTTGTCAGAGAAATTAAGGACGGCAAGCTGGTCATGGTAATAATACATCAATTATATATTACATTAATAATCATCCCGTTATTATTAAGTTATGTTTGACTATATATAACTAGAAATAAGTAAAAACCAAGCACCTCTACAGGCCTATATCTGTTTTCACTCTCTGTGGATTTAACAGCCGAATATGATGCATGGATTCACAGAGAAATACTATCAACCATTCATATGCTGTTCAATTCTGATGTAGGCTAATCTAATGTAACCCACCTTCCTTTAAGCATATACATGATATAGGCCTATTTTAGATATGATACAAGTTACAACCAGGGCCGTGTCAGCCTGAGAGGACTAGTGTTTAATTCTAGTGTCCATTTAATATCCTAGCTTGTCATGTCAAACATAAGTACGCTGATTTAGGACAGGCTACTATTGTTTAGCTTTCTATAAGATAGCGTCAGACGTAGGTTCCCTTAAGGTAGCTCCTAATGGGTGGGCTTAAAGGTTTTGACAGACGTGTCAAAACGTGTCAAAAAATGTGCGGCGAGGATGAGGATGCTCACTAGGTCCCATCCTGAGAAGAGAACACCACCAAACTAAGTCCGGCAGTTGATAGGATTTGAACTTGCCAATCAAAATCTAGACTGGCAGTATCTTGAGCAAAATCATTTTATTTAGTGAAGTATACATTCTCCGCACCGCTTTGCAAAGGTACAGTAATGGTATTAGTATAGACACACCCTTGGTTCCGGTCGTATTTAATGTGTTGTTTTTATTGAACCTTTCTCTGCAGAATTTGACTTTTGAAGATATCCACGCTGTGCGCACATACGAGAAGGCATGACTTGTCTGACGTCCCTGCTCTGAACATGTAGGCCTACACATTGTTTTCAGTAGGCTTTTATTTACTGTAGGCTACTATGCTTACCTTTTCAATCCAACCTGCTCCATATGTTTTACAAGACGATATGGTAATGTTTTTCTTTCTTTTTTTTAAGATTTCTTTTTATATTACATTTTCATCGTGATGAAAATAAAATACAAAGGGTAAATGCACCTGCGTGTCTCTGTGTTTGTTGTGTTATATCCCATTGTGAGTGTTATATGTGCAAACTGTACATTATTATCTTATAACGTATTGTTATTGTGTTATTAGACACACACTAACCCCATAAGAGGCTTGTAGGCTATAGGCTACTGATTTAACTTGTGTTGCCCTGCCGAAGTGCAACACTTAAATTAGGTCTAGGGGGCCTACTCTTACTTATTCTAATAGTCTATTGAAATAATAACAAGTAGCCTACTCAGTAGGCTATATTTTGTAATAATTCCCTTACGGAAATTCGTGCGTAAACATGCACGGAAATAACACGCAGTAAAAATGACCAAAAGAAGTAGGCCAAATGATCTACTAGTTTGGTTCTTGTATGTAATCTAAGGTCCGTTTTAATGGACCTCTGCAGCGTCTCCCCGATAGTCCGGTTCTGTTGGGTGGTGTGGGTGCGGGGTCTCGTTCCGGTGCCAAGTGAACTACGGCTCGGTTCGCTTTAGGTGTAAACGTGATTCGACCCAACTACGGGAAGCGAACCAAAAAAGAGTACATTATGGGTTGAAGGTGGCAAGTTTTGCCGCGCACTGGGAAATCAACATCGAGTCAGGTAGACATAAACAAACAAGAACAAAGGATAGGGGAAGCGTACAATATTTGGTTCGCCTAACAAAGTCCAGTGTGAACGCTAACCGAACCAAATGAAAAATGCAAGAAAATATCAACTTCACCCCTGAATCATCCGAGTCTACCGACCCCCCACCCCCCACACGCGCTTGTTGGACAAGTGTCAGTGTCTCTGTCACGTGACCAATTGACTTCCGGTTTACAAAGCAGGTGACAGCCCAAAACATACACCACACATGATACATCCACGCAACAGCCCTATGCTGTAGTTGTTCTAAGTTTAAAGAGCAGACTAATAACGATGGGGCCGGTTCCTTTCTTCACTCTCTGGGCATCGTTACTTTTATATCCAGATCTCCTCATCGCTGCACCGGTAGAAAACGTTCGCCTGTCGAACAGAGGTGAGTGGTGGAGAAGCAGAGTTTTGGCAGCTGGAATAAGGAGGCAATAGTATTTTCATCCTTGAAATAGATCACATTACAGTTCAATTACTAAACGTGCAGCGATGACAGTGTGGCAGGTGTATGTGTTTACATTTGATTAACAATACATTTAGGACGTAAATGCAAAATGCCTCTCACGCGTCCAGTGGCGGTTCTAGACCATTTCAACTGGGGGACCAGGCTGGGGCCAGTTGTTCTGTCAGGGGGGGCCGGGGACATGAGACCATATTGTTCTCTCAAGAGGCAAAACAAAACAACATGTTTAAGACCATTGAATATTGCAAACATTTTGAGTAACAGTTTCAGTATTTACAGATCCACAGATGCATAGTGATACTATAGTGTTTTGATACTATAGTGAACACTATAGTATATTATGTGCCGGAAATCTATCAGCATGACATGTGTTGGTTGCATAAACATGTTCGGTGCCACCCTGTGACAGCTCATGTACATAAATAACCTGTATGTCGACCATCTCTATTGGATGAATCTGATGACAATGTAAACCACTGTGCATCATGGGTTGTAGTATGGAAATAAGTGTACATCAGATTTACATTTGTTTAACTGTGCATTATGGGTATTAAGTAGTGCACTATATACGATAGAACCAGATTTGTGCTCTCACATTTCGGACAACACTACGCCATGAATAGTGAACTATACAGGGCACAGGTGGACCAATTGGAACACGGCCGAGGAGTTTTGGGAGGATATCCCTCCTCCAGGCGTTCTCCCTGGTGAGATGAGAACGCCTGGGAACAGGTTAGAGACAGCCTGCACCAGTCTGCTCCAAAACGGGCCCACCGCATTTGGTGTTCATTTATTAGTCTTAAAAAAAAAAGAAGTGATACTATAAAACTGAAACTAAATAGAATGGGATCTCACAAACTAACACTGAAATAAAAACGACAAAGAACCCCTAAAGATACAACTGAAACAAAAAATTGAAAATACAATAAAAATAGAAATAGAAATAGAAAAAATCCAAACTGAAATCCCACTGATGCAAATACTCATATGCAGTATGTCAGAACACCGGCAGCCCCGCCCTGTCTCAGAATTAACAAAACCAGAATGCATTTTTATTTATTAAAGTCAACAGTGCACACGTCAACTACACCACACCTAGTATGTTATCCGGAGCAGGAGGCTAGATCTCAGGCTATTGGAAGTGCAAGGGCAATAATTGTTTTACTCTCTTTGGGTGTTAGATGCTACCCGCTACAGTCATCTTCCAGAACCAGGGAGGTTTTGGCACATCACAGACCTCCACCTAGATCCCACGTACCACCTGACAGATGACCCGACGAAGGTCTGCTTTTCATCCAAAGGCGCCCCCACCATCAAAGCAGGCATTTATGGGGATTTCCTCTGTGACTCTCCCTACAGCCTCATTCAGTCGGCCTTCACACAAATGAGTCAAGTGACCCCGCAGGCAGACTTCATTATATGGACAGGGTATGTGTGTGTGTGTGTGTGTGTGTGTGTGTGTGTGTGTGTGTGTGTGTGTGTGTGTGTGTGTGTGTGTGTGTGTGTGTGTGTGTGTGTGTGTGTGTGTGTGTGTGTGTGTTGCACCACAATATCCCCACGATTTTCTTGCTTCCTCATGTGTATGCAGAAGTGTGTTGTTTTAGTGCGAAGTAGAGTTTATTAAAGAAGTAGAAGTAGAGTTTATTAAGAATTTCTTTATTAAGAATGTAAGTTC
>OOFB01030383.1:0-31524 GCA_900323305.1 Trachyrincus murrayi
GCCACTGGGTCTGCTGCCTCCGGCACTGGGTCTGCTGCCTCCGGCACTAGGTCTGCTGCCTCCGGCACTGGGCCTGCTGCCTCCGCCACTGGGTCTGCTGCCTCCACCACTGGACCTGCTGCCTCCACCACTGGATCTGCTGCCTCCACCACTGGATCTGCTGCTTCCATCACTGGATCTGCTGCCTCCACCACTGGATCTGCTGCCTCCATCACTGGGTCTGCTGCCTCCATCACTGGGTCTGCTGCCTCTACCACTGGGTCTTCAGCCTCTACCACTGGGTCTTCAGCCTCCACTACTGGATCTTCAGCATCCATCAGTGGATCTTCAGGCTCCACCACTGGATCTTCAGCCTCCACCACTGGATATTCAGCCTCCATCACTGGATCTTCAGCCTCCACCACAGGATCTTCAGCCTCCACCACAGGACCTTCAGCCTCCACCACAGGACCTTCAGCCTCCACCACAGGATCTTCAGCCTCCACCACAGGACCTTCAGCCTCCACCACAGGACCTTCAGCCTCCACCACAGGATCTTCAGCCTCCACCACAGGATCTTCAGCCTCCACCACAGGATCTTCAGCCTCCACCACAGGACCTTCAGCCTCCACCACAGGACCTTCAGCCTCCACCACAGGACCTTCAGCCTCCACCACAGGATCTTCAGCCTCCACCACAGGATCCTCAGCCTCCACCACTGGTTCGTCAGCCTCCAACACTGGATCTGCTGCCTCCAACACTGGATCTGCTGCCTCCAACACTGGATCTGCTGCCTCTACCACTGGATCGGCTGCCTCCAACACTGGATCTCTTCTCCACTGAGTCCAACAGCTGGATCTTCAGCCACTAGAAGATCCAGTGGATTTTCTGCCACTAGAAGATCCAGTGGATTTTCTGCCACTAGAAGATCCAGTGGATTTTCTGCCACTAGAAGATCCAGTGGATCTTCTGAGGGGGAATCATGCATCTCTGGCTCATTCATGTCTTGGAGAATGGCTTCTGGTGGGGCAACAAGTTGATCTCTAATCCCCTGTACTGCAAGCTGAAGGGCCTGCTGATGGTTCTCCATGGGTAGAGTGTCTGCCTCAGGGTCTACATCCTCCTCCATCTCCAACATGAGTGAGAAGCCGCTGTGAGCTCCAGAGGTGGGGCTGTCTTTCTCCAACACAGTGAGGCCGAGCTGGGCACTGTCCACCAGGCTGTGCCCATGTCCCTCCACAAGCTCCAGGGGCACCAGTAGTGTGGTGGAAGGCTTGAGCTCTGTGAAGCCACTTCCATCATCCGCTTCATCGTCTCCTCCAAGCCCCCCAAGTGTCACCATCACCACCTCTCCATCACCTACCATCTATTGAAAGAAAGAACAAGAAGCATACATTTATCATTAGAGCATACCTCATACAGGGTCACTGCTGGTATATGTAACTAAATAGGAATGTGTTTAGACCTTTATACATGCCACTTGAAGTTGAAGATAGTAGAAAAATGACAAAAGCAATAAAGTCTGATGAATTTTTTATATTATTGCACCTTGCCCAGAGGCTTTTCAAAACCAATTTCTTACTTTTGAAGGAGATGTATTCTTTACTGTAAGGTCCATTAGGACTTGTTAATAGGCCTGTAGAGTACCAGTATGATGAAACTAGTTACCTTCAGCTCTGCCTCAGAAGGGATCAATGGAAGCCTGGGCAGGAAGTGGGGGAGTCCATCGTCTTCGAAAAGAGGAGCAGGGGGTCCAGGCTGGAGAGAGACCAATGTCCTATTGCCCTGTACCTCTTCAATGATCTCCACCTCACTGCCAGAGTCCTCCTCTTCATCCTCTTTTTCTTCTTCAGATTCATCCGACCCCTCTTCCTCGTCGTCATCATCTTCTTCGTCTTCATCCTCCTCTTCCTCCTCTGAGGCAGGGCTGGAGAGTTCCTCACTGTCGTTCACACTCATCACAGCTGTAGGTGGAAACAGGATGTTAGCATTTCACCACAGCTGTAGGTGTTTCCACCTCTGTGTGTGTGTGTGTGTGTGTGTGTGTGTGTGTGGCCGCCCTCACAATGGGAGTCACTGCCAGACGGCTCTGAGGATGTGATGGAGGTAACAGACTTCTGGCTGGTCAATGTGGGGGCTTCAGCATCAGGCTTGTTCTCTTCTGGGGCCTCACACACCGGCTCACTGAGATCACGGATAGAAGGACAATTCAAAATATTTTAAAAAGATGAAATCAACTTAACTACTGGCATTAGTGAAATCCATCCGTCTTAGATAACATTATACTGCACATTGCGAAAGAGTGGACTACATGTTTCAAATATTCTCTATCTGAAACATAAAACCCTACCAAAAACCTAAACTAAACACTATAAGACTTGGCTATGCCTTGCTTTACCAGGGTGATCAATGCAATCATTGACGGTACACACATGCTGTGAGGTAAAGCCAGTGTCGGGCCAGGATTCTGAGGCTGAAGCATGAGGCATACCTGTCGAAAGAGGTCCAGTTGTCCGACGTGTCGTGGATACCAGAGCGGGTCAGAGGAGATGACGGATCGCCACCAAACAGATGCCGCTCTACAAACTCTGTCAGATCTACGGCAGAGCACACCAAATCATTACCATCACTATCACCGGTCAGATCTAGAACAAAGTCACCACTTTCACCTATCTGTTCTATGGAAATTATTTAGACTTATTTAGAATATGATGGCGTCTTGTAGATGCCACAAACTACTGTACTACAAAAAAGATTAGAAATGTAGCACATAGACCTATTGGATTTCTAATGTAGTCCTCATAATTTTGTGGTAAAAATAGGTTTCATAATTTGCATCTATGACTTAACCCTCACCTGTTGTGTGTTCCAAAGACTCTGCAGGTTCTTGCGGGGGTTCGCTGGCTTTGGTTGCTTCCAGGTGTTCTGGGACCTCGGACTGCTCAAAGGTCTTCTCAGGCTGTTCAAGATCTTCGACGTGAGTATCACAGACTATGGCCTCAACAGTTCCCCGATCACCGTCGAGACGCAGAACATCATCTTCTTCGGCGTAACCTGGTCCCTGTGCTGGGCTGTCCTGCAGGGTAGCCGACTCGCCCTCATCCTCCTCCTCCAATCGTATCTCAAGAATCGCTTCCTCTGTGTCCCTGTGTCCAGCTTGTTGTTGTTGTTGTTGTTGTTGTTGACAAACCATTTGGTCATCTCCTTCAGACGTCATCTCAAACTGGGCCTCCTCTTCTTTACTCTGTTCCTCCTCCTCCTCCTCCTCCTCCTCGTCCGTGGCAGTGATGGACTTGTCAGTCGGTCCATCTGGTTCTGCTGGTGCTTTGATGTTCATTACGACTACGTCTTCTTCTTCCTCCAGCTGCTCATCGTCCACTCTCCGCTCATCTGGATCGTCGGCAGCGAGGGGGGCGTCGTGGAACTCCAGGGTGGTGTCTGACGACTGGACAGAGGTCAGGCTGGTATCCAAACCCAGGCTCAGTCGCCCTGGCAATGAACTCGGCGGCAACAACAACGACGACCCTAAGGATTTGGTTTCTGTGACTTCCTGGACCGAGGAAGAGTCGCTTTCCGAGCCCCGGAGCTGTGGTGAGGGGATGCCGCCCGCTGGAGGCATGAACTTGACCCGCGGTGGCGACTCCTCCTCCTCCTCCGGACAGTGCCCAGAGGCCCAGTGCTTAAGAGCAGAGCTGGGCAGTGGGGAACCTCTAGTCAACAGACTTATTTCACTGTCAGCTGCCATCTAAAAAAAATAAATAAAAAAAGGCCACAAATGTAAACATGCGGTGAAGAAATGCAAAACAACTGAAGCTTTAGTTGTAACCTATTATCGGTATGGTGCCTCTTGTACATAATTTACTCTATAAACAGAGCGCACGTAGACTCCATCAACCGTAGCGCTCTACCTCCTGCCTATTATTTCACCATTCATCAAACATCGAGTGGAAGATATCTAAAAAAAACGTTCACCACTCACCGATATGACTGCGTTTGTTGCTTGCCATAATCCAAAGTAGTCTGTGCAGTGAAACAGATTTTTTGCAAGTCTTCAAAATATTACTTTTAAGAGACGTTTGACTGCAAAACACTGGATATTTTCAATGTGTCGCTTTGCCAAATATGCGCATGCACTCAAGTATTCACTCTTATTTGTCTTTTTCAAGCTTCTTTTGACATTCCTCTCGCCGCGATACAATCAATAATATCTCCAAAATCTTTTTTTGAAATCTATTGATTTTCATAGAGACATTCTCATCTGTCATATTTAGCTAACTGTCAATTACATCTACCTTATCACCTTTACGAGAACTTTGTTACAATACTCCAATGTAGAGTAAACTTAAAAGACTTGAAAAAGATGAAGAAGAGTGAATACTCCGGAGCATGTGCACATTCTGCAAAGCAGGACATTGAAAATATAGGCTGTTTTGCAGTCAAATATTTTGAAGACTTTGGCAAAAAAACTTTTTCACCGCCCAGACTACTTTGGATTATAGCAAGCAACAAACAAAGTCATATCGGTAAGTGGTGAACGTTTTTGTGCATTTTGTATAGCAAAATGTATCAGATATAATTTGCAATGATTTTAATTTGACTTCCTATATTATCAACCTAAAGGCAATGAACATTTTAAACCTCTGAATTATTATTTATTATTTTTTTAAATGCCCACCAACAGTCCCTTGGAGTGCTACTTTGCCAGAAAACCCCCACTATCTCAAACTACTATGCACTAACTGAAAAAGTAAAAAGAGGCAAAAGTATCATTGAATAAGGAAAGCATTTATTGAAAAGCCTTATAAGCATTTCTTTTTAGCGACAGCAGCTTTTGGACGCTGCTGGGGCTACTGGGTCAGTTGGGGCTGAACTGTAGTCTCCTCTGGAACCGACGCATGGGTTCCAGGCTAGTTCTGGGCCTTACCCCATTGCTCCACGGCACCGGTCCCTTCGCCATCTCGGGGGACGCCGTCTCCTCGATGAAGGTGATGCGGCTCTCCTTGCTGCGGAGCGGGGGGGTGACGGAGCGACCGGGCGAGGCGGAGGGCGTGGCCACGGGCGTGGGTCTCAGGCTGCTGCGCAGGATGGAGTGGGGCGTGAAGGCGGAGAACACGCTGCCGGACGCCGCCAAAGCCCGTGCACGCTGACGCCGCAAGACAAACGGTCGTTAAAGCACAGGAACACTGGGCCTTAAGAATAGAAAATGTAATTTTCTTCCAGAAAGCTAGATTATAAAACATACAAAAAAGGATAAGGGGAAGCTAGTGACAAACAGTGGGATATAATAATGATAATACTTTTTTTTGTATAGTGCTTTTGTAAATACTCAAAGACACTACATACTGTAGATGAAAGTCAAAATATCATCATGTGGTCATAGGTCATATAAAACAAATATCAGTGATTAGACAGTCACATTAAAAAACACTTCTTTTTTTTTCTCCCTTGACTCACTTTGACAACCTGTGGTGTTTGTAGCAGACTGAGTTCAGGGGCCTTGCTGATGCTTCTTGGTGGGACCACAGAGCCAGGGGCTCTGACGGGGCTGAGGAGGAGGGACCGGGGGGTCTGACACGAGGGATGGACCACCAAGTCCATCAGCCTGCCCCACACAGGACAGAGGGTTAAAAGGAATGAGAAGAAAACCAGATTATATAGACCGCAGTCATCTTCTACTACAGTGATTAAAACAGCCACTGTGCTATCCAGGGTATCACAGTTTGATCAGGTGTGCCAACACCTACAGCTTAATGAATATAGAACCTCAGTGGTTGAAACCCGGGAAGCAACAGTTCTGTGTGCCTCAGTATACCTGGACTTTCTTTTGGCGGTCATGGCGATAGGCGTTCCCAGGAACGGATCAGTAAGGGTGTTGGAGTAGGGCTTGGAACTGGGGCTCAGGGTTTCTGAGGCCCTGGGGCTGGATGGTAGAAATAGTTTAAGAAAAGGCTAAAAGTTAGTTATGTTTCCCTAGTGTTTTAGGGCTAGAGATAGGGTAGAATTCATGTGGTAATCCAGTAAAGACATGGGGCGGCAGTAGCTCAGGAGGTAGAGCAGGTAGTCTCACAACCGGAAGGTTGCCAGTTCGATGGCTGTTCCCTTGCAAGGTTGACACAGCCATCGTGTGTGTGTGTGTGTGTGTGTAGCTCCATCTGTGAAACCAGTGAGGATGATGATGATCTGTATCTCACCTCTTTAGCGGGGAGGAGTGTGGCGTGGCCCCTTTGCATAACCACACCTCCTCGATCTTGGTGAGGACGTTGTTGATGAAGCCAGCCCTGGACATCACCTTGTCATTGGCAGAGCGCTTGGCCATGGTGGACAGCGGCTGAGGTCGGTGAACTAAAATGAAACATTTGTACATATTTTACATACTACATTGCATTTTTGTGAGATACCCTTATGTGCAAACGCCTGTTTAGAAGAATGGGTAGCATTGTGTATGGTGCACATCTCACAGGGGTAGTCACTGAACCTGTATTAACCTGTTGGTGTGCCTGACTGGTAGAGGGCTAGTTACCTTCTCTGTGGATGGTCGTGGGGTGCGGGTAGGGCTTGGCTCTCTCCATGGCCAGTCTTCTCTGAACTCTGGGCAGAACTTTACCATATTGGTCCAAAATAGCGTTCCTGGTGTTAGACCGCTCCTTCAACTTTGGGTCCCTCTCATTCTGGAGCGAGACAGAAGATTTCATTATAAGTAAAGCACATAGTAACAATATAACGTTACCAGTGTTACATAAAAACAAACAAAAATGCCCAGTGAGAAAATGTCAAATGTTTAGCATGCAACTGCTGCTTAGCCTGTGCATTATGCTCAAGCTATATTTTTTAACACATCTTTAAATAATTTGTTGTGAATATTGTTCAAGCCTATGATTGAAAAATATAATTAAATAAAACACATGGGAGTGCAGCGAGACAGACCAGGCTACAATGCACAAAGAACTGTAGCTTTAGTTGCGATATGCCTGCATAATGTGTGGTGTGTTTGTGTGCGTGTCACATACCACCAGGTTCATTTTGAGGCTGTGGTTGAGCTGCAGAGCAGGTATATAGTTGGCCTGCTGCAGGTAGTGAACCATCAACAGCTCCCTGTTCTGGAGACCACCCGTACCCTGCAGGAACTTCTCCAAAGACTCCTGCAAATAAACACATTGGAAAAGTAATAGTTATGAAAACTCAAGCTATGATTTAATGGAAATCGTGAGAGGAATGTCTTCCATCAAGACACCCATCTGTCCATCCAAGAAGATACAATCCCAGAAATGTGGATGTTATAGCAGAAGCATATATATATATATATATATATATATATGGATAACATTTAAAATAAGAATGTGCAAATACCTGCAAAAATTATATCTATATGCACAATAGATAGCAGAACTAAAATGTGAATGTAAACATAATGTCTAAAGTGTCCAGTGTGGTCTTGTTGCTCCGTGCGGAGCAGTCCAGAAATACATGATCAAATGTACCTCCTTTCTGCACAACGTAAAAATGCAAATCATTTCGCAACCTTATTCCCCTACAATAAACTAACCATTTATGAAATCACCCACCCATCCATCCACCCACTCCTCCTACCTGTTCGGTGAGGCTGAGTGGCAGCTTGAGCAGCTCCTTGATGAGGCCCAGCTCCTGGCAGCTCTCGTACAGAAAGACCAGCAGCTCGTCCAGACTGAGGCGCGTGGAGTGCTGCCTCAGCAGGGACAACGCCTCCACAAGGCACCTGGAGGGACGCAAACCAGACACCTCAATACTGTGGAGCTGGGTCGCAAAGTTACTCTGTGGCGTGGTGGCTCAACCTGCTAGTGCCCTAACCATGTAGGCAATAGCCCCGGTAGATTTCCACCTGTGGATGTCCTAGGCTACAGGTTATTCCTTCTCTTATTCAACCCACTTTCCACTCTCTTCACTGTCCTGTCTCTAAAATCATACACTAATGACTATTGGGAATAAGGGAAAACTACTAGCTAATAATTCATTGTAGAATAACAAATTCTGTAGGACGGTGCAATGACGAGTGAGTTGGACTCACAGCTGAAAGGTCTATCCTAAATGTCTGCAGCCCACCTGTAGGCATGCTTGCGCAAGATGCCTAACCTGACTGAGTGTATACATACAATTGTGCTCCTAGTATTTAGTTAAGACATATATGTTCCCTACCGGTTGTGTAGCAGCACAGAGAGGCAGAGTTTGGCCTGAGATGTGGAGGAGAGCGGGGGCTTGGTGATGTGGAGGTATCGGAGGGCCACTGCATGCTGGCCCTGGCACATCAGGGCCTGGAGGACCCTCTCGTGCTGCCAGGTGAAGTGACACTGGGAGGTAGTAGGGTGTAGGAGCAGCTCCACTGAACTCTATTCAGGTGACAAGGCAGAGGAGTAAATGAGTAAATGAGGAGTAAAATGTAAATGAGTTGGACGTGCATAGGAAAGGCTTGTGAACATGTGAATTTCAGCCTGATTTTGCTCAAGGTTATATGCATGAACTTAAGTGGAATTTCAAGTTGGGGCCGTTTGTGTGTGAACACAGGATTCACAAAAACACAAAATCACAACAATAAGGATTATTACTATTGCATTTTTACTGTAATGTTACTGGATTTATATCAAAACCTAATGCTGGGAGATTAACGCCAGCTTGAGTGTGGGTGTGTGTGTATACGTATGAATATGTGTGAGCGTACCTGATGGTCATGGTGGTCCAGCAGCCAGAGGCCCTGCACCAGTTTGACCAGACCGATAGGGATGGCGAAGGCTGTGGGGAAGGACTCTACAGACGCTCCTCCTTTATTGGGGAAGGAGTACATTACATCCAGCAACAGGTAGATCACCTGCAGACCCCATGTCAAGGCTCATACACACACACGCACGTGGTAGGCTTATTTAAAAATCACACTTGACAAGCTTTCTTTCAAATAACCAGAGCTAAACATGAGAAATACAAAGCACAAAAGCACAAAGTTGATTTCTTTCATAGGGGGAAAGAAAAAAAAAGGATACAATCGCGTGTTTGGCAGCTTCGTCCATATCCTCCAGTAGATAAATGTCCAACAGGGCCTATTGGTCGGAGAGAAACACATCACCGTCAGCATGTATTACAAGAGGAGATGCATAGCTTCAGATTTACAGATGGGAGACACGGGATGCTTACATGCAACGTAGGCGGTGGGTACTGCCCTGTACCGCCTTCATCCCTTTTCCACAGGTTGACCAGACGCTCACCACATTGGTTCACCAAGCCATCAATCATCAAGCAGTCTGCACACCACTTGCCCCTGAACAAGCATATTAATACCTCATTAGATCCATGTGCATCCGGGTAAACAGTTTGACAGAGCAGAGCCATTGAACAAAATCCTTGAGGTCAACGATAATTTACATTTCAGCATGACTATGGTGACTAGTCACAAAGGACATTTATTAGGATCCTAGATGGGCCGGATCAGAAGGGCATTGCATCCACAATATTCCTATTGTATCACCAAGAAAGCATTCCTGTGAGTCGTCAGCTGTTTTATAGTTGACCCCAAGTGGTCACCATCAACTCTACTCCAGTGTGGTAGTAAAGAACATTTAGAAATGACTGAACATTAAGCTGAATTCACACTTCAGCGGATCCCATCGTGTCGGGACTCTGATACGATGCAGATCTTTGCAGATATTTTCATTTACATTTCCATGGCACGATAATCTGTACACAAGGGGCAGTACAGCGTTTCCGACCCCAAATCTACATGAACCTGCGAGCAAATCCGCTCCGCTCCATTAAAAATATGTTGAAAAAGCAATATATCCATGTGATAAAGATCATTCAAATGTACTGCTGAAAAGCGGTTGGTGTGTCGCAACCAACTGAAAATGCAGTGTTTTGATTTCACCAGGTGCGTTCATTTTATTCTCGTGTCTGGCTGTCGGAAACAAAACAAAACACCACGCCCGTTCCCTGCTAGACCAATCAGCGATTTCTTGCCGCGAACCCCCACAGAGAACCCCCTACTCTTTCTACCTTATATCCAAGCCGATGGAGCTGCCTTTAACCACTGTATGCTTTGTCCCCCTTTTATGTAAATTGTGAGTGGCACTCACAATGAAAGTTATTATAATGATTACTATTCCATGCATCTGTTGCATTAAGGACCAGACCCATGCCCCCTATAGAGAGAGAGAAGACTCACTTGGCCAGCCTGGTGAGATCCTCCCGGCGGATGGTGTAGTAGCTGCTGATCACTGCATGGGTGTAGAAGGGCCTGGAGATCTGGAGAGCATCCTCGTCTAAACACAGATCAATTCAGTGGCTTGAGTTGAACTCTTGAGATCCTACCATTGCCATGGTGTAAAGAAAAAACAATCAATGGATTTGTCTATCGAGGAACTGGATTTCAAGATTTTGTACGTACCTGATCCCTCTGGGAGGAGCCCAGTGCGGCAGAACCAGAGGACCACCTGGGCATACTGGGAGATTAGGCTGGACACCATGTTCTTGTTCATCAGTCCCACCAGCCCTAAACAGCACAACGTCAAACACAGTGCCTCAAGTAAGTAGCCATTTGAAACCGCGTGTGAGAGGTTTCAGATGGTGGTACACCACAGAATGCACAACCTCCAACATAATCAGAGGAACTCATGAAGAAAGGAATGATCAGAAACAATGTCGAAAGGCCTTGTTGCCATGAATAGCATCATTAGCATCCATGTCCATTCTTACAAAAGAAACTCAAATCAGAATGTGTATTGTGTGTTAGTAATAGGGCTGAATGATATGGTAAAAAAAATCTAAATCATTGCGTTATTTTTGACACATATTGCGATATGATTCACTATAAGTGAGAATGGTCATTTTTGCATCACAATTTTCATTTTCACTGAAAAAACTATTAAAATCATGATGTGACATTTGTTGGGGTCGGTACCAAACAAACATCTTTTTATTACATCTGGAGAAAGAAATGTGTAGAAATCAGCTCCTGTGATTTGGATATTGCACTTGGCCATATTGCGATTTTCGATAATATTTGGATTAATTGTTCAGCCCTAGTTAGTAAGTAGTACATATATACAGGGTGTGTATACCTCTCTGGGTTAGCTCCTGGGCTTCGCTGAGCAGACGGTGGAAGATATGTGTATGTGTGTTAGTAAGTAGTACATATATACAGGGTGTGTATACCTCTCTGGGTTAGCTCCTGGGCTTCGTTGAGCAGACAGTGGAAGATGGCGCTGAGGTTCCCCAGAAGTCTCTGGCTGTGCTGGAGCAGCTGCAGAGTCTGGGGGTCCGTGAAGTTTGATGAGCTGTCAAACAGCGGCGCACCTGGGAAGCAAAAACACATAGGCGACGCAAATGAATACATAGGAAAATCTAAGTGGAGAAGCAACGTTGTACTGTGAAGATCCTGAACATACAGATGCCGTCGAGCTCTTCCTTGGTGTGGATGACCTTGTTCCAAGCCCACTCTAGGATGTAGCGCAGGTTCAGGGCCGAACCCGGTTGCTCTAGAGAACAGGACAGACAAGAGCCCGGTTTAAATAGCCAGGCAACATGTACTGGTGTGTTTATACATTCGTCTGAGAGACAAGGGGAGTACAAACTGAATTGAATGACTAAACCGGATCATTGTGCACACTGTTAGTGCTGTGAATTCTGAGAGTGCCAACTGATATGAGATGTATTTTCTTACCCTCTGCCGTCCACTGCTTGATGCAGCCTGTGATGAGTCCCAGAGAGCTGGTCTCCACTGCTGTGCACAAGATGGCGTCCAGCTGCTCCTCCTGAGAGTGAATGCAAATTCAAATCAATTTATTACATTAATTGAAGAGGCATGCTCGCATACTGCACACGTTCGATTCAACGTACTCTTTTCCAAAAACCTGTGATATCTGTGACGATGTTACCTGTGAGGGTGTGGCATGGAGGCTGCCTGCCTGGCGGGAGGAGAGCAGGCCAGACATCAGGCAGCGAGTGTAAATGCTGCAGATGAAGTCACTGGAGCAAGGAGCAGCTTTCTTCAAGAAACTCAGGGTCTAGTTGATACGATTGATAACACATAATCACATGACTAGGCAAGCTAATATTTGCTGGATTAATTATTAGAATTTGCCAACAAACTTTTAATATTCAAATCAAGAACCTGCACACTGGCTATTTACAAGTCGACTTACTTCTTTCTGATGTCCAGAGCAGGTTAAGTGAACAATTCCAGAGTTAAGCAAACAGGTAGCATCTGCAACATCAGGGAAAAAAAGTTATTGCTATATCTGGTCTTAAATTTATTAAAATATTAAGTAAAAACACTTCATAATATGATCAGTAGTGTAGAGTATGGAATTCACTGAAAAATTAACAACAGCATTTTTTGATTTGATATTTGATACATTTCAAGTTATTTAAATGAAGAAAAACAAAAAGCTTTAAAGAATGATCCATCACATTAGATTGTATTTTCCTTTGTCCTAAACCTACCAAAGTTGTATGTGGTGGGGTTGAAGAACTGCTCTGGTGGGGGCCAGGTGCAGGGTAACCCTCTGCTGAGGCTGCGGTCGTGTACAACTACGTCCAGCAGGGGGCGTGGGGAGACCATCTCCACCACCGGGTCAAGAGACCAAACAGCCAAGTATGGACAGCTATGAAGAGACTCTCCCGCTCTAGCACACACAAACAATCACACACACACACAACAACACAGAATGTCAATGCTTGTTCACATGATATGATAGTTCAATGATATAATTTAGTTTTGTACCTAAACATGACTAAAAATGAAAATGCTAAATTTTCCATTTCAAATAAATAAAGCCATGTTAATTTAAGGTGGGGAAAGATTTTAATGAATTAACTCCCTTTGTTTTGGTATGCATGAGAAATGTGTTTCTCTCATGTTCTGTTCAAAGACAATCAAGAGTTGCAATAAAACAATGAGTATCCTGTAATTGAGGTCTTGTTGTACCTCAGGGAGTCTGGCATCTGGGCGTGGTACCAGCGGTTGATGTCAAAGACCCCTATGCAGGTGGTGGGCTTTCCCTGACCGTAGGCCTTCACCTGCCAGCTGAAGATAGAGACACTTGTGTCTGGAGACGCCACTGAAGGTGGAAGACACAGAAACAGAAAACACTAATGAGACGGATGAAAGAAAGAAAAAAAATTGATGGCCACATATATACACAGAGAAAGAAAGAAAAGTGTAGATTTGGAAATGTAAACAGCGATGAGCATGTTCTGGAGCATGTCAATGGAGTACTTTCAGCCCGCTGGTTTGGCAACTCTGAACATAAACATAACATAACATAACATAACCACTCTTCATCTGGAATGTGGCTGTGCTTGGGAGCAGCACAACTTGCCTCCCCATCCAGTAGGTCCACTTGTGGGCTAACCTTCCTACCTTCATTCATGCTGTCGTCCCTGTCAGGGTGGGGCCGGAACTTTTCGATGGTTTGACAGCTCAGCAGACGAGTGTTGGTGGCCTGAGCCCGTAGAGGGAAGGCTGCGCCGCTCACATCCTGGCTGTATCGCTCCTCGCAATACTCCAGACCCTGGTCACGTCACACGGCACACAAAACAATATGTTAGTCAGTAGGACATGAACGCGCTCCATTGATCTTATAATGGACTGCTTGAGAAACACAGCGACAAAAAAAATCTATCAGTAATCTGTAAATCTCTTTCCAACGGGGCCGTTAATTGAAAATTCCTTAAGGTCAAGAGTGCTATATCCAAGTTACGTTGACATATCGACTGGCATAAATCCCACTGTAGAAACCACTGACCTCATAGAGAATCTTTCCAGAAGCGATACATTTCCTTTCACTGAATGCCAGCTGCAGCAGATGAAGGCTGACCACATCTCCCTCACTGCACGGACGAAGACACAGAATAGAGTAATCCATGAAGATGCACAAAATGTTCCCAGACAATCAGACTTTCATTTAGAGTGTATAAACAAGATTACATATCCATCCCAAGAGACTTGTGTTATGAGGATATCTTAGGCAAGATAATTCTGTTATGGGGATATCTTAGGAATCCCGGACATGATGTTGTAAATGTAAGCCACTCAACTATTTACCAAGCAAATATGTATAGGTTTTGAACTGGAGGAACACATCAGCACTTCGCATGGTAGCACTTCATGGTTAAGTTATGTATGTCGCAAGTCATTTTGTGTCATGCTTTCTGGTTGTGAGACTCACAGATCCTGAGCTGACTGGACAGCCCAGAGGTAGCAGCAGTTCCTTGGGTCATTTTCCGGTTCCTGGAAGGTAAACGCGTAGACGGGCACCTTTCCTGCTTCCAACTGGGAATGGTACCTTCGGACACACCAAAAACATACTTAGCCATTCAGTCAGAACAGACAAAATGTTATAAATATGTCGACATATAAAAAAACACTTCTTTTTTTTCACATTTTCGGAAATTATCTCAAGACCACCCCAACAAATAATTTTGCCACCCCCTTACCACTGATTTTGACTGTTTCGTTTAAAAAAGCAGTAGCCGCAGAAGTTCCACACAAAATAATTCCTGTACAACTTTTTGGTCGAAAATATAATAAACATACTCCTTCTTAAGCGTCTTCATGTTCCACAGCTGCAAGTATCCGTCAGAGAAGCCCACTGCGATCTGGTTGGTCCTGGAGATGTATTGCAGGGCAGTTGCCTTGGTTCCACTGGGCCCACTGAGCTGTAGACACAGGTGTCTGCCCTGCCTGCTGCTGGCCTCCCTCAGCCTGGGGATTTCTGCCGGAGACTTGGTTACCACCTCCAGGTCTGGGCCAAGAGAAGATCATGAGACAGTTCAGTCTAAAGTTGAACTTGAACTGATATGGTCAATCCACTCAAGCTAATTACAGAAAATGAATTTGCCCAAACTTGTCAAGTGAGGGCAAAGGGTGGTTGATCACATGGGTTAGGAGATGATCTGCTTCACACGTCTCCCAGGTAAGAGATCATATGTGAAAATGTCGGGTGCCACTAGCACGTATAACCCAAGTTTGTTCGCGCTCAAATATAAGTATTGGCACCCAGTATTGGTTGGGCTCTAATCTCAAATAATTTAGAATGCCAACAAAAAACAACAACATTAAACGGTACGAGAGAAGATGGAAACTGAGATTAACATGTTGAACCACTGAAAAAACTCAATTTAAAACATTACACCTTTAACACTCCTCACCTGAGGCTTCCAGTTCACTCTGACTGCAGGACAAGTCGTCAAGACAGAGGTCCACTAGCAACACATGACCAAGGTCCGTTACCACCGCGGCGATCCCAAAGAACCAGCGTAGGCTCTGGTGGAGGTGCTGTGTGGAGGTACTGGCCCCACCATAACTCACCAATGGCTCAATGGATGTAATCTGTGGTGCACAAACATAGGACATATGTCAAACTAAATATACACAATCACAAGTTTATTAGGTGCCACAATCCACATTTTGGGTAAACCACACCTTTAATAAAAGACAAAAGAACTATTCTAAACAATACTGAGAGGCTACTTGTATGTTTTGTTGTTATTATGTACTAATGTTATCCATTTCAAATGTACATTCCTCAGACATCCTTATCTTTTATACTTTTCCTTTAAATTATATATTGCATTCTATATACTCAATACATGGCACAACATCTTACCCGGCCCGGTATGACCACAGCTTTGACGACACGGGACAGACCGAGATCATAGAGACACAGCATACTGCCCTCCACTTCCTCCAGGCCCACCAGCAACCCTGACCTGTTTACACCACATGGAGATCAAAATCAGCACAAAATAAAATAGAAAATTCACCAATTGATGAATCAGAAATTGTCTTTCGGAATATTCCTGCAATATTGCAATAGCAGCCATCAAAGGTAAAGGATAATGAGATTCACAAAAAAATGCTGCACTGTCAGCACCAAGTAAGGAGAGAGTGACACATGGACAGTTATGCAGACCGCTGCACTCTGAAAACAACGCCTTGCCTTTTGAGCCAGCTGAAATCCCGGGCAGCGAGGATGTTTGGTGGATGTTCCCCTTCACCACTGAAGCAGTAGGCAGAAAGACGCTCCCCTGTCACCGCATGGACCACCTCCAGCTGGGGGCCACAGGCCAGCCAAGCCACCCCACTACGCCCTGCACATATGTGGGAGGGAGAAGGCAGGTGTGTGAAAGACTATAGTAGACATTTTACTGCTACCATTATTTCTGTTATACAGGAAGTATTCATCTTTTCTGGCTTCTTGTATTCAAACAACAAAGTTTGAATGTGCTTTTCTTTTTTCAAAAACAATAGATTAAATCAGACTTGTGTATATATATATATATATATATATATAGCAGTTGAGGCCCAGCTGAATGTAGGCAGTACAGAAAATGCAGACCAATGTAGTGATTGTAAATGTAGTCTTACCCACGGTGAACTTCCCCTGTAGCACCGAGTCCAGGATAATTTCATCCTCCCCAAGAGCATCTATAGTCACCCCTGGGAAAGGTAGCAGGCCGCTGGTGACCTGTGCAGTCAAGTCTCGCATCTTTTACTGCACACAAACACAAGAAGAAGAAAGAAGAAGAAACTTTATTCGCAATTTGGGGTGCATGCGCAGCACACAACCAGCCATGGACAAAACAAATAGAAAGCAACAACACTCATTATGTCTCACTGTCTCATTATCTCATCTAACTGACACATAAGATTATGCCTGTCATAATTAACCCTACACTACAGGGTGGCCCCACATTGACAGGGAAGGAAGCAAACCTAGGCCTATTCCATTTTTTTAAATGACCAACTATTCAACAATCTCATATTTTGCATTGTCCGGCCAACTACTCACAAGATTTTTTAAATGAGACAATCCCATATAAAATTATTGAAATAAAAAGCCAGTTTTCAGCTGATTTTAGAAAATGCTGTGTCAAAGTATTCCGATTTGCTAAGGACCTAATTAAACAGAAAGAGTCTCAACCTTCTAGTATTGGCAGTTGTGATTGGTTTGCACTCAAAGCAAGCATGACAGCTGCAGACGAGTCAGAAGCTGGAGCCAGACTGCCAACTATCAAACCCGATTTGGCAGCTATATAAAATCGGGCAGAGAAGTGTCAAGGCAGTCTGGAGCAGCTGTGTTGTACACAGACCTAGTAATCATTGTCTGTAGGAGCATGACTAAAACATAATAATAGACCTTTTTTTGTTGTTGCAATACTTCTATGTATCCATCTACTCAATAATAACCCGAGTCATACTACATTTGATTATCATTAGTAGCAGATCCATGTTTTTAAATGACAAAATTCAACTTATCCACTTTTATAGAAAAACCTGCTTTTGCCAAATGCGTCAATGAAATTAGGTAGGCGGCAACTATAATAAAAATTTTAACGTAAAAATTAAAAACACACTACTGCCCTCTGCGTCCACAATGGAAAACAACACGAAGGATTTAAAGTAAAATCCCGCGCAGCACACATGACACGACAGTCGGAAAACCACATGGCAAGAGATGTGTCTTGTTGACGTTAATGACATTTAGCGACTGAAATGTCGTTGTGACAAAGCTCTCGTATGCACAACGTGTAAAAACTTTAGCCTTTCCGATCCTTTAGAGACATCACCACACAACGATCTACCTATACAACAGCCAGTGGCGCTGTGAACTATAACATGGGACCACATGGAATCGTATAAACAACCTGATACATGGCAAGGTGGATAAGAAAACACCATGGACATTGCACAACTTAAAAAAAAACAACACAACATTATCGTAGATAATTAGATCTATTCGGCGATGGGCGTTTTATAACAAATCACACCGATTAGCATCACGGCAGATGTTAGCCTAAAACGAACATGTGTGCACAACACAATATGAGTAACGCTGAGTAAGACAGTGTAAACACAGCGGTGACGGTCACGTTTGCATACTCTCTGTTGGCTGTCTTAGACGTCTTGAGTGAACCGTGACGGTTCACTCAAGACGTCTAAGACAGCCAACAGAGGAGTACGCCAACCACGTTTGTATCGCCAGATTTAATGGTCACGCTAGCTTAAACAAGGTCACGTCGGCTGATAAACGCTAGCTCCGACGGGCACATAAGAAACGCGTACGCGTTCACAACCTCTTCGTACACATTTGATAATGATTTCCGTGGGGTAGTTTAAGATATATAAGCGGTGTGGTTCCGAGGATACAGCGCTGTGTTCGTCACATTGGTAATGATGCTAGCAGCTAGCGGCTAGCTAACTCACTGGGATAGGACAGGGTGTTTTTTTTTTTTTTAAACGTTGTAGAAACAAACTAGGCCATTTATGATGGAATTCAAAGTGATATGGTCACACATATCACGTGTATTGTGGTGTTATATTGTGTATTGTAGTCCCGAGTTGGCCACAGCAGGCTGGCGGTGATGAAATGTGCAAGATAGCCGCTAACGTTACCTGTCGAGGGATGTTGACGACTGTATCGGGCAAGAAATGGGGAATTTCTTTACAA
The DNA here is from genome assembly GCA_900323305.1 of Trachyrincus murrayi. Taxonomy (NCBI): domain Eukaryota; kingdom Metazoa; phylum Chordata; class Actinopteri; order Gadiformes; family Macrouridae; genus Trachyrincus; species Trachyrincus murrayi. The sequence continues at coordinate 18,450 of OOFB01030383.1, forward strand.
TCTTGAGATTCCCACCGAGTATCTGTCATACTCCGCTTCACTGTGGAGGCTCAAGTCAAATGTCCATGCGTCTTGGTAAAGTGATAACACGGACTGGTATTCAAGCAAAGCTTGTGATTTTTTAGAGGTTCCCCGGTGCAAGCGCCATTTCCAGTAACAAAAAAAAAAGTCACCCGAACGCTACGATGAGACGCACTTTCCAAAGTCCCGCTAACGTCAGGGCGTCACCACAGGACAACGCGAGATTACCGTAAGGCTGGGGTTTAGGCCGGGCTCGCGCATGTATTTTAGACTGCGTAGTCGTTTGACCAATTGAACGGACAGTGCCTTTGAATATCCTCTCTTGTCATGCTTATTATTATTATTATTATTATTATACACTCATGGCTTCTGCCTTAGCCCTGAATGTAAATGTGCTGTACCACGTCTACAAAATGTGGTGTGGTCAACAAGTATGCCATTTGTTTGCAAGGAAATGCTACAATTTTTTTTAATGAAACTCATTACACATTTCTAGGAAAGCATTATCAGCACATCAAATCTTGTGGACGATTATTTCAGAATCGATATACCACTTGTCAAGTAGTCGTTATTTGCCTCGATGGCCTTCCATACATACACCCATGGTCCTCTCACCCAAATGCGTGGCTTTTACCGGTGAAGCTCCCTCGCTTTACGTTTGCAATCGTGGTTGCAAGCCAGCCATTGGTCCATCGAGCTGCCCGTTCCGCCCTTCGACTCGTTGTCAATACCAAATCCGCCCAATCACAGCTCAAGCGCCACCAGATTGGCCTGCACAAATTATTAGGGTCTTCCCTCCTCTGGGTCTGTTGCTCCAGGCTCTCTCTCTCTCCCGCACAACGAAAGTCTCGCAAGAGAGCACTGGGTGCTCCCAAACGAGCGTGAGAGAGGGCGGGACTTTCAGTTACAATGGTTTAGCGGCGAGAGTTGTCTATATCAGCTTTATATAACTGACATGTATGTTGCGTTTCATGCCAACAGTTCTAGAAAGACCCGGTAGCTAAATAAAGTTACATTTTCATGATAGTAGAACTGTGTCTTAAAAATATTTTTTTTCCATCATACATTCCTGGGTGTGGCATAGAACAGGTAAGGCTGTAGTGGGAGGAGTCTCGACGAAAACACACAAGACAACACACAGGTTGGAGTTTCGGTGAAGTTGTCTTTTATTGCATTTAATTCAGGTGGGTAATCGGTGTGCTGTGTAGCCCTATGGTATTTGCTATGTTTCCACACGGCCACTTTTTAAGTATCACAGATTTGTCAGAAGACTAATTAGGGCCTATAAGTATACAATTCGTAAATAGGGGTTTTGGCTCTGAATCAAACTCGTTTCCCTGTTCCCTATTTGTGCAGGAACGGAACATGGCAGAGAGGGGCAGACACCCCGAGAACGATGTGTATGCCGACCGCAGGAAAAGGGACGCGTCACACAACACAGCACATGCTTCATTTGATAATCAAGGAATCGCCAAAGATAGTGATCGGAACAGGAGAGATGTACACGGCTCTGGGGATGACAGGAGAGGCAGGCAACAAGACAGACCCAGCAGACAGAGGGACATGGCCGAGCACTCACCTGCGACCAGAGACGGCCGTCAAGAAGGGCCCTCGAGAGTGTAAGACCGTCCTGCAAGCAGTGTACACACATAAATATGTTCAATGTGTGTGAGTCGTAATCTTGTATTAACACTACACATGTAACACACGTGTGTGTGTGTGTGTGTGTGTTATCTCACAGCAAACGTGTACTTTCTTTCTTGTAGGTCTCAAGAGACGCCAGTCTTTCCCTTTAAAGAAGAGTATGCTGAAGAACACAGACAAGCTCTTTACAACCTCAGATACATCCTGTCAAGCAGAGGCAAGTTATCTTTCCATGAATGATGCTTACTGATGAATTGTAATATGAAGATACTTTGTGCGAATGAATGTGTACAAATAATTATCATAAAATATAGAAAAGACCCTATATATCGTTGTTGAAAAAATAACGATCATACGATTTGATCGATCAGAACGAGGTAAATTGTTATTCTTTGTAGGAACAATTTAAATCTAGATACTTGTATTTAGCAGGAATTTAACTATTGCTATATATTCAGTAGGTTACTTGGTTTGAGAATACCTAATCTCTTTCAGATGGTAGACATCAAACCTGGTTTTTTCATTCCTCATCTGTAAAATCCTGTATTTTCTATTTAAGTCATTGTATAAATTCATCCTAAAATACTTTGAAGATTTACCATCTGCCGGTCTCCCATCCCAGGTATCTGCCAGCTTCTGGAGATATTTGTGAATCTACTTCTAGTCATCTGTGCAGGGGTGCCATATAGCAACTCAGGGGGTTACCGAGACTTGGCCAGTCTGGGAGGACTGTATCACTATTATTATGGTGGAGCAAATTCCTTTAGCGGCGCTGATGCAGACCGAGTGAAGGAACTGGACCAGCTTTTCCATCAGCTGAAAAGGCCTCCGTACATCTTTACCATGGCTTGCGCTGGGGCGGTGATGGTCTATGCCTGCGCCATGCTCGCTTTGGGAACCTTCCGGGTGTTTTACCGATGTCCCCCTCTACTGCTTGGTGAGGCCCTGGTGAACGGTCTCATTGGTTTAGGCTACATCCCTGCACTGGCCTTCTACTTCATCAAGCTACAGGACACCTACAGTAGTCCCATTTGCAAGGAGAGAGAGCAGATGTATGCGAACAAAGGGCACGAGGGCTTTAAGTGCCAGTACAACGGGGCAGATATAGCAGGGGGACTCTTTGGGATTCTGGGAGTGGCTGTTTTCTCTTTTGGTGCAGTGTTGGCAATCAGAGCGTTCAGGTCGGTACGCAAGAAGAAACACTTAAGAGAGAGCCCCCGTTTGGAGGAGAGCAGTCACTATGTTTGAGTAGAACAAGGGTGAAGAGTTGAGGTCAGTGAACGAAGCGCACACAAATATTTGTTTAGATCAACTTGAGATGATTTGTCTACTACATTTTACATCCATCCATATATTCTTAATTGTAATAATGTCTTTCTTAGTTCATGTTTTATAATAAAATGGTATATATTTTTTATATTTATACTATTGCTGTCAATGATATGGAACCTTTCTTTATTTTACTATTATGTTTACTATAGCATCCCTGGTGAAACTCACTGTGAACTTACTTACCCTATAGTTCACTATAGGACTTTCTCTAGATTTAACTGGAGAGTAAATCATTTCTCACCCAACAGAATTGATAATGCTGAAGGGTACAATGCAGGGGCTTTTGTAGCAGCTCTTCTTTTGCTAATAAAAAATGCAACCTTCTTTTGTTATTGTCCACCTTCTTGGATAAAAAAAGTTGGAATTTTGCATACACAATGAACGTATTTCTCACAGCATACAGTATATTAGTATTGCTACTTGGCTTAAGGCTTCCTAAAATACCTTCTGCTTAAAGTGAATGGCAGAATCAAATATATTACCTTCAATGGGTCAGAGCTGAAACCGCAACTTATTTAACAAACAAATTATGCATGCATGCTAGAATAAAACAGTTTGGTTCACAGTATGACAGCAAAGACAGTTCAGTATGACAGGGAATTCATATTTTAATGCTTCACAACAAAAAAATATTGGCAGATGTAGATGCATTGTTCCGACTGAATAACTAAGGCTTTTTTGGTTGTACATGTAATTCCTCTTTCAGACATGTGCTGAATGTCGCAGCGTAGCATTATACAACTCTTACTTGGCAAAGTGTGACTCATCTTGTACAAGATCCCAGCTCAGAAACCAAACATGGTAGAGCAATGCAATATTTTCTTTACACACACACACACACACACACATATATACATACAGTACATACACATACACATAGACATGCACACCATAATTAACTCTTTCATACATTTTAAGAAATATATATTTTATGTTGTAGGTAAGGTAGAGCAAAACAAAAATACATACATATAGATGACAATTTGCATATTTATGTAAGGGAATTCACAATTTGAGTTGTGTACAATATCAGATAAAATAAAATAGTACTTTTCTTTCTGCATTTGCCCAGGTTTACAACTTGGAAATGCTATGAAAATTAAAATGTTATATGTGTGCAAATGTAGTTTTTCCATGTCTTTAAAAACTATAATCACTCCACCTTTTAACGACCCTGTGTAGAGCGTATCCAATCCAACTCATGTGTAAGAAGGTATCTCATCCCAACGGCAGGGAACTGGGAAAGTTCTTACTAACTAATGTGAACTGCAAGAAGGCAGTCTTGTGTATCTCTTATATACTTGCATGGTATTGTGCTTCATCGTCTCAAAGCAAATGGGAGATCATTGCCCTCCCCCTCATATGATGCTGTCTTTGTTTATTGTTACCATTTCTTTTACATGACCAATTTCACAAGAATTGATCCCGACAATATTCTTGAGTACCGCACTTAGTTTAGGTGGAACAAGATAAATATTATTCCCTTTCCGTTTCTTTATATTTAGGTACCTTTTTCTTCATATTTCTCTATCACTACCAGCATATCTAAAAAGCTATACAAACGACCGAGTTTCCACTTAGTTCTGTGAAAAGTTAACCCATTGTACAGTGAAACAGCTCCGCAATGATTCTGTAATACCGCTCAACATAATCAGAACCGTGAGGTTGCTGCTGTGTTTCCCATGGACATAGTTAGCTCATGTTTTATCACTACGCATTTTTAGATGGATTGTATTATGCATTGATTAATCAGCACACAATAAAAATGGCAAAAAATAGCATGATTTTGAGAGATTTCTAAACTGGATAAACATATTATCTTTACAATATGTTGTTACATAGGTTCATAAAAAATGGTCCCTTCATATTTATCACTCTCTGTATTGGCTACATTCTCTTTGAAAGGATATGATATGTTCAGCAAAGTGGGGTGCACACAACCCCATCTTACGTTGTAGGAGTCTCTGTGCATATTAGGACATGAACATGAAACTGACAAATATATACATGACTTTGAATATAATCTTTTTTCTTAGTACAAAGTGCTTTGAACAGTGTGAAATCGTTTCTGGTGAGTACGCTTTGAAATTCTAAATTAATAAGGCTTCAAGAACCAGTTATTCCTGGATGGATAAATTGTTGTCATAAGCTGAGAGAATGAGAGAGCAAAACAAAACAAATAATTCTCACTAAAACTGGTAAGCTTTGAAACCTCCAGCTAACAACAACAGAATGCTAAGACCACTACACCACATATTTCTACTGGCAAATTAAGATGTAAATCGGTACGTAATCAACAGCATTTGGCACGATTGAGCTTGTTAAGCAATGGTTAAATCTATGCTGTACCAGCTTTGTGTTAATGTAATCACAAATGTAGGTAATAAAGTCATTATAGTTGGTAATAGGTTGCCAATAGGCTTGGTAAGCTATTCCATAAGGACTTAAATATAGTATGGTTAACATCAAAGAACATGCAAAGAGTTTATCAGCATTTACCAACCAATCAAATGGATGTATAACTATGGTAAGAACATCACACCTTTCACAAGAGAAGTATCAGTTCTATAATGGCCGGCTGTTACCAGGTCAGATTTGAAGTAGCAATTTACAGTATACGCATGGGAAAAAAAACCTCAATAGATAGTTAGACTGAGTGCCTGTGGCCGCTACAAACTCCACTACCCTCACTTGTCTTTTCTAAACAAATGCACACCTCACCAGGAAGTACAAGTAGCTCTTTGGATGTAAAACAGCCCAATACGACAATAAGACGATGAAACGGAAAAAAACCCTCCTCACACGGGCTTTAACTCCTGTCAATTCCTTAGTAGTATCTCAGGATGATCCATACTTGGTTATATCACTCATTAATACAGTTAAGAGTTATTATGTACACCTCTGACACCCACTGTTGGAGCTGCCTCAAAGTGGTCCACAAACTTTGACCTTGGAGCTAGTAGATCTCACGACATTTGAAGAGGCACATGTAAAATACTATTGGTTTTTTTTCTAAACAGTAATGAAACACCCTCTCACCTGCTAGGAGGTTCTGTGAAATCATCACACCCACTTTTATCCATATACAAAAAAAGATCACCATTGCAATGCCAAAGAACTCCTGATGTCAGTTCCACAGGTCACCTGAAATGATAGGGGATGAAACAGGTGTCTCATTACTCTTTAAAGCTATGGCTGAATCTGCCTGTAAACTCTAGTTGCAAATGTATGTTCATCATACCCCAAAATAACTATGTATTCTACACTAATCAATACCTTCATTTCACACCACCTTTATTTCACACTGACATTTGATTTATATAACTCAATGGATACACATATTTGTGTTTTAGTTCCTATGTCAAGTGTTTTACTATGTTTTGGCTGCTTGATGATTCAAAATCCACACTGGATTCTTTGATTCTGAGTTCACTTGGCTGGTGAAACCATGACTGGCACATGGTCATTCCGGTATGTACTTACTTAGTCACATTTTTTCAGTGGCTATTAATCGCAAGCTATTTATTCTTTAAGCTATGAGATGCCACAAGGGATAGTTAAATGTATTCTATGAATTGGTTATGGTTTTACACTTTTGTATTTGTAAATTATTCTGATGACGACAAGAATACCGTAGAAGAATGATACCTCGCAGAAGAGTAAGACCAAAATACCCAACCAAAAGACTAAGGGGCCTTTAAGTGCAGTTCTTCGGTCTCATACTCAGGACTGTACCTCGGTGTATTAGCGTGTATACTGTCGGACCTTCGTTCTGCTGCCACAAGGAAAGGCCAGGCAGGGAAGCTCTGGGAAAGCCCATGTAATACATTGTAGGAGTCCAATGAAGCTAGACCTTGTTGACTCCATGGCGGTTCATGCCTTTTGACAAAGTACCACACCTCCAAACACTACGAACACACTCACATCCTCACAGCTTTGGAGCCTCCTGCAGTAGGCACTTTTGTTCTCACCTCTCCGGTCCATGCATTCCTCTGGGAAGGAAGCCTAAAACCCTACGCCGTTCCAAACCAACAAAGTCTTGTTTTGTACACGCTCCATGAATGTACTTTACAAGTAAAGGGAAATGTTGCTGATATTTTTTGCTATGTTTGATCGATGATATACTCCAGGGCCTAATGTTGTGTCCTACAATGATGTCATATATGCTATATATATATATATATAGCCAGCCTTCTTTTCACAATGGATATTCATGGAAAGTGGTGGATACCACTTAACAAAACTGTCCAGATGCAGAACACCACTCATAGTCTGACATGTTATACTTCAATAACTTACTTCCTGCTGCCATTGAAGTTGATATCTGAGCAGAAAGAGCTCTTCTGCTTTCACAGTCACACGGTGGCCCCTAGATGGTGCTGTGTTGCTGGCCTTCTAGAGCGCTGTGTCATAGACCTCCTGCTGTGGGGCAGCGGTGCTCGTCACTGGGATGAGGGTGGGGGCACGGATGTGTGGGTGATCCCAGACTGGGTCTCTGATGGAGGGGGGTGTGGATGAGACCGGAGCTCCCGGGACCATGGAGCTCTGGGCTTTCAGTTGCTCTCGGACAGCCTGCTCCAGACAGGGCGGCACGATCAGCTGGTCCTCTGGGTCCTGCTGGGCGGGGGCAGTGAAGTAACCGGACTTCTTCTTAGGAGCCTCCAGGGCCACTTCTATGAGATTGTGGCTGTCCTCGGGGGCCACCACCGAGCCATTTGGCAGCTTCTTTCCAAAAAGGCTGGAGGTGGAGGGGGACTTCTTCAGGTCGGAAATCTCTCGGCCGCAAACAGCCAGCAGACAGCCGTTAGTGGCGGACACCACCACGCTGTTCTGCCGCCGCATCTTCCCGCGGTCGTAGTTAGAGCCTCGTTTGGCGTGCTCCGACTCTTTGGCCCTTTCCGGGGCCCCTGAGCGCAGCTGGAAAGCACAGCAGTGAATGTCCACCTCTACCTCGAGCTTACTGCCATTGGAGATCACACCGTCCAGTGGAGCTTCGTCGTCACTGTCCAGCCCGTTGTCAGAGTGGTTACTGGAGAACAACGTGGTGGCAGAGGAGGGCTGCCGCTGGAACAGCACCGGGCCTGCACCCGCCCCCGCCGGGCCCGCTGGCGACCCTCCGCCCTGCGGGGCAGCCGGGTGTAGACTGCAGTGCCTCTCAGGACGCACAGCGGGGAGACCAGACGAGGGGAGCTCATCGGAGGCAGCGGAGCCAGCTTCGCTGCCCGCCTCCCAGACCGACGTCTCGCTGTTCAACTCTGAGACGATGCCACTACTGGAAGAGGTAGCGGCCGGGCTGTTAGCGCCCTGGTTCATTAGCGCAGACGACAAAGGCGCGGGATGTGTTGGCCGTGCGTTGTCACTGTTGGCGGTGTGCGGGTGACAGCAGGTACAGCTGTCTTCTCCGACACTCAGCGAGACCACCAGGACTCCGATGTTGTCCCTGCAGCCGTAGCTCTGTGCCAGGGAGCACAGCTTCTTAGCCGCGGCACGTGGGTCCTGCGTGGTCTGGACGGTGCGCACGGCCTCCTGGTACGAGACTCTCTCAAACAGCGCTCGGTTGCCCAGGATGAGGAAGTGGTCCTGGGAGCAGAGGAGCTCGGTGTGCACCCAGGGCTTTGGCAACACCCAGGGAGACAGATAAGAGCAGCCCAGCAGGCGAGAGCAGCCTGTCACCCCGCTCACCTTGTTATCCTGAAGAGAGCACAAAGCGCGGTTCAGCAGGTGGTCGTACAATAGATACAGTTTAAAACGTCGAGCGCAACACCGAACACATTACCTCTGTGATGATGGATTTGCCGTTTTTTACTCTCTCCATCTCCTCGGTGCAACTTTCCAAGCTGAGGACCTTAGAGAGGACTAGAGGCTGGCCGCTCCGGCACAACACTGCTTGGCAGCTGCCCACGTTGGCCACGGTCAGCCGGAAGTGGCCTCCCGGATCCGAAGGCTCGCGGTGAATGTAGCAGAGCAGGGCGGATGCACCCAGCTTCTGTCCAGCCATGCCCAGTTTCCTTTACCATACAAAGAACACACAACGCTACCAATATTATTATTATTATTATTATTATTAATAACAATAACAACAATCATAATAATAATACATTTGATCTGTTCATTAGAGCAGTAAAAAGGAACAATAGTTAAAATCAGTAAATACATCACAAATAAAAATATACAATAAAGCATTCACCTGACAGTCAGGAGCCATAGCAAGTTTGTTTGGTGAGAGTAATACTAGTCATATTTAGTGTCGTGACGATGTGTGCATTACGTCACCTTACCTGTGTGAGGTGAGGAAGGTGTTGCACATGTACACACTGTCCACACTGGAGTGTTGTAATTCCTCTGACAGTACGTCTCCCATGGTGCACTGCAACAGGCGGGGGACTTCCTCGTTGCGGTCTCCATCAAAGATGCCGTAAGCAGCTCCCATACCGTCTCCAAAGCGGTCCATAGCGAGGACAGACACACACAGCCTGAGCCCAACAAGAAGAGATTATTAAGAGAGACTATCTTCTACAAAAAGCTTGTTGTACGAAAACAGTGAGCCACATGACCGTGATTACAGTGTTTCTCCATGGGCACTATGGTAGTGACTCTATACAAAGAGAGGCCCACTGCACTTCCATCGATTGATACGATGGATACAAATGAATACGCATATTGTTTTGCACACAGATCAACATAACTATTTAGTTTGCATGTATATTCATTCCTTATATACATTCCTTTTATTCACAAATCGTGGTCAACTGGTCTGAACACGATTCAGGGAATACTCACTTATTCCTTTGGCCGCTCATTTCAGAATAACCATGATTCCATAGAGTGGAGGTCCGTACTGCATCTCCTGTCCCAGCCGCTGATTTATGGTCCAATTTTAGAGTTGTGATATGGCTAGAAATGGTCACACCGCATGGGCACATTTAATCTGTACCATGATTCAAAAAAGCACCGATACTGCAATATTATTTGGGGATGTGTGTTTTGATACAGTGTTCTATTCCTCACCTAAAGAGGTTGAGTGTTTTATGTTCCAGCAGTAGGGTGCTGTTACCCGTCAGGTCCAGCTCGTGAAGGGTGGCGGGCAGAGAGTCAGACAACACGATCTCACTCAGCTCATTACCACTCAGGTCCACATACTGCACACACATGCGCGCGCGCGCACACACACACACACACGCACACACACACACGCACACACACACACAAACACACACAAAAAGACAAGCCAATTATTAGTCTTTTTGGGAATTCATACATACATACACGACCGATACGCACTCCCAACAACTCGCTATGCATGTATGTGTGTGTACGTGCGTGCATGTGTGCGTGTGTGTGTGCGTGCACGTGTGTGCATGTGTGTGTGTGTGTGTGCGTGCACGTGTGTGCAAGTGTGAGTATGTATGTGCGTGTGTGTGTGTGTGAGAAACGTTGCGCAAAAGAATGCACATGTAACTGCCCAAGTTAAAGGGGGAGTGCGACCTTGATCTCTGGCAGGTGGAGGATCTCGGGGAAGACAGCGATGTGGTTGGAGTGGGCGCTGAGCGTGTGCAGCCTCCGACAGCGGGAGACAGTAGACGGGATGCTCCTCAGCCTGTTGCCACTCAGGTTCAGCTCCTCCAGCAGCTCCAGTTTGCTGAGCTTACTGCAGACACGCACGCAAAAAAAACACAGCGAGTAAACATACGGCTCAAACGTGAGGAGGATAATGCACGTTCAAGGCGTGGGACGTCTGCCCGATGATATTGTTTCGGCTTCAGTGGACCGGAATCACAAGTAGGAGGTATCACAAGTATATGCTGAACATATACATTGATGACATACTTAATGGCAAGACGTGACTAGACTAGGCTAGAGTAAATCTTGATTAAGTTTACAAGTTCAATGCCTGTGTTTGGCTACAGAGGAAGGTTACCTTAGCAGTGCAACATGTTGCATGACATAGGTTAGCTATAGTTAAACTGTTTCTGTTGCTGGTGTGGGCCCTGTGATTATAACCTCTGTGTTCGTAATATGCAGTGGGTGATTATCATTTGCCGTCGTTGTGATTTAAGCAGTATGCTGGTGAGCGGTGAGTAAACAGGTAATTAAAAAGGAAAGTCATTTACTGATGGCAAAGCTTCTTTAAAGCACCTGGCAGGGAAGGAGAGGAGTTGGTTGTAGGCAATGTGGAGGACCCTCAAACGCTGGTGTCCAACCAACAGGCTCCCACAGTTCTCGTTCAGGCTGTTCCCCGTTAGGTACAGTTCCTGGAGTGTGCTGAGGCTCTCTTCTGATTGGCTGCTGGGAGGAATAGTCTCCAGTGTATTGGCTGACACGTTTAAGTATTTCAAGCTGAAATGCATGGGAGAAAACATCAAGAAAAGATGATTTGTACTTTGCAAACATATGTCTTTCTAAAACCAAAAGAGCATAGTGGAGCTACAAAATCACTATTGTATTATTCAAAGGGAGTTCTTAACTAAATGTGTAACTGTAAACTGTAAAACACTGTAGAATTGTTTCTCAATTCATGTCTTCCCTGTGAGTCCTTTGACACGTCCTATAGATACAAAATGACATGAGAAACATCCACCAGAGTAGACACTGTGTGATCAGTTGCAGAACATCTAAGCATTGAAGACAGTCAAATACATTAGAGTGCTGTACTTCGAGGCCTAATGGATAATGGTGTGATTTCCCAACCAAGAAACAGCAGGGAATCTAAAGCTCATGTTACAGCCTTCAACAAGCCACACATTCATTGTATAACTTAACACAGACCTACACAGTTGGCCAACGTCACTTATTTTAGACATTTTTGAAGCTGACACCAAAATATATATAGTATTACTTTTGTTTTTAAAGGTGCTGTAGGTAAGATGTGAGAGTTGTAAAGAGAGAGAGCGGAAAAGAGCAGAAGAGAGACAAGACTATAACTATAACAGCAGCACAACTAACCAGTATCATCTGACAGAATGTGTGGGGACAAGCAAAGGAATGAGAAAGAGAGACAGGGTGAAGAAGACGAGGGGGACCTCACTTTAAGGCCTTGTAAAAGAGGCTATCGGGAAGCTTGCTTAGCCTGTTGTGCTGGAGGTCCAGGGCTTCCAGCGGGATGTGGTCAAGTAGATCAGGCACTCGCTGCAAACGGTTGTTCCCTGCTAACAGCTTTCTCAGACTCATACTGTTGAGTAATCTGTTAAGAGGCACACATTTAAATGCAGCTAAATGAAGAAACAAGCACATCCACTTCAACTGTGAGAATTTGTAAAACAAGACCACATATACATGGCCTATGTTAACAACCTGTGGTATTTGTCAGAAATGTACCTTGGTACATAACATACTTACACTGAATAATATTTGTATATTACGTTTACTTACTATAATAATTTGGCATCTTTATCCAAAGCGACAGATATACAGCGTGTCTTAAAGGATAACTTGGGGATTTCTCAACCTGGACCCTATTTTCCCATCATTTTGGGTCTAAGTGACTAATGCGGACAACAATTAAAAAAAAATTGTCCAGTATTGAGCGAGCACGCTTCAGCCGACAGCCGCGAAACGTCTGCAATGTAACCCTTTGGGGCAATCCAAGCGCCCGTCAATGTACGTAGTCTAAATTAGCATTTTTTTCAATTGTAACTCGACGACAACACCGCTACAGAAAGCATGCTCTGCAGGCCGCGGAGCCCCCACACCAACCTGCTGCACTAACTTTTGTATGTACGTTTGTTAGCTTGTTCGCAATCAAATCACAATGACCATGCAAACGTATGGCATACTTATACATGGACAGACTTCTGTTCTCATAGCTGAGATCACAGTGGGAAGTTGTACACGAAACACTGAAGTGTAACCACATAATGGGGCATCATACCTAGAAGGTAGTTCTGTCAGGATGTTGTGTGTGATATCCAGCACCTCAATCTTTCTGCTGTCACACACCCAGTCGGGAAGGTACTCCAACAGGTTCCTACACACACACACACACACACACACACACACACACACACACACACACACTTAGATCTGGTTCTTCTAATAGTTACTAGATACAAAAACACTTCATTTAGGAATAACCATGACA
>OOFB01030384.1:4124-18628 GCA_900323305.1 Trachyrincus murrayi
ATACATATACCCATAAACTAGGAAAACAAGAGTACCATAGAGTGATATTAAATGAGAGTTCCATATAGTGATAGTTATATTAAACAAGAGTACCATATAGCGACAGTTATATTAAACTAGAGTTATATTAAACAAGAGTTCCATATAGCGATAGTTATATTAAACAAGAGTTCCATATAGCGATAGTTATATTAAACAAGTTCCATATAGTGATAGTTATATTAAACGAGAGTTCCATATAGCAATAGTTATATTAAACTAGTTATATTAAACGAGAGTTCCATATAGCAACAGTTATATTAAACAAGAGTACCATAGACTGATAGTTATATTAAACAAGAGTACCATAGACTGATAGTTATATTAAACGAGAGTTCCAGAGAGTGATAGTTATATTAAACAAGAGTTCCATAGATTGAGTTATATTAAGCAAGGCTCCCATGGGGAACCTGCTGTGATTGCCTCTGCACACCTCACTCTCACATGCATGTGCCGCTAATACACACTTTGTTGCAGCTATTTTAACTGCTTGTAGTGACATAATTCCCACTACATACAACAGTGTGCCTTCAACACTCTGTGTGGGTCCATTGACGTAATGAGGCAGCTATGATCCTATTATCATATTATAACCATGTTATTGTTATTTGTACGTCTGCCGGTTAGAATTGTGCCTGTAAAGTGTCTGTAGCCGTAAGCATTGAGCATTACGTCTCCCGAGTTTGCTTTTGCATTGAGCATTACGCTTTTGCATATACCAAATTAGCGAAGAGTATGATTGCCGACGATGACGCTTAACGCAGTACTCGTAGTATTTAAAGTTACCAGAGTTTTGAGAGCAAGGTGCTTCGGCTTGGTTTGCACAGGTAGAAGCCACAGTTTGCGCTGCTGGAAATCAGCATGGATTAAACTAAGTATTATTATGTTGTCGCGGCACTTAATGCAACTACGACACCCGCTGGTCTCTACCTGGATGAGGCAATTCCAAGCCATTGGAATGAATGGACCATATGCTGGCATTATTGGGTGAACATAATCCTTGCTTTATTTTTGGAGAACTGCTTAGCCAACATACCGGTTAAAGACTGTAGAGAGTTTGCTACTACTCTCTCCAGTGCACTCGCTGCAACCTATGAGTTCGCTCGCCTCTCCAAGCCCATCAGTTTGACATTCTAGTCTGTCTGTCAGGGAGCTCAGTTTGTCAGTCTAGTCTGTCTGTCGGGGAGCTCAGTTTGACGGTCTAGTCTGTCTGTCGGGGAGCTCAGTTTGAAGGTCTAGTCTGTCTGTCGGGGAGCTCAGTTTGATGGTCTAGTCTGTCTGTCGGGGAGCTCAGTTTGTCAGAATGCCGGTTCGGCCTGAGGACATTCCCAAGATGGCCATTATAACACCTTTTGGCCTGTTTGAGTTCTTGAGCATGTCGTTTGGACTGAAAAAAACAGCACAGACCTTCCAACGCCTAATGGACTCCGTCCTGAGAGACCTGGACTTTCTGTTTATTTGTCTCGTTGATTTACTTGTCGCCAGCATCTAAAAAAATGAATACTCCTTGCACCTCCGCACTTTGTTCAACCACCTTAGGCCAGCATGGCCAAAACCGACCATTTGCCAGTTTGGACTGTCAACCATTGATTTCCTTGGCCATCAGATCAATAAAGAGGGAGCGGTTCTATAGACATCAAAGGTGGCAGCCATTGTTGATTTCCCTCTACCATGCACAACCAAGGCCCTACAAGAGTACATTTCTACCACCCTTTCGTCTTGCTCGCTGTCAACCTCGTGCAACCCTTGTACTCTGTGGTAAGTCAACCAAACTTGTCGGAGGACATGACCAGAGCGTTCTCGGGCGCTATCACGCCTGAACGGTTCCTGATGCTCCCATTGCCCTAACCACTGACGCATTGGAATACGCAGTGGGTGCTGAACAACTGGTGAAGGAGGTCTGGCAACCGCTTGGCTTTTAGGCAGTAGGCAGCTCTGTACAACCCAGCAAAAATACTGCATTTTCGACCAGGAGCTGCTCTGCCTCTATCTTGCTGTCCACAATTTCTGGTTCATGTTAGAGGGTTGGCCTTTCTCAGCTTCTGTGGACCATAAACCATTGGTGCTGGCAATGGCTGAACATGGACATTCCATACTTGCAGGTAAAGGACAACGCTGTTGCAGATTGCGTCACATGCTCATGTTGATGCTGTCCACCTGGGCATCGTTTATGCTTTTAAGGTGGTTGACCAGTTGGCAGACTCTGAGGCCCAAACCTACAAAACGGCACTCACTCGCCTGGCACAGGTAAATTTCAAGTTTGCTTCTGTGTGACATTTCCACGGGGCAACCACACCCTATCCACGGGATGGTGATGCAATGTGTTTGAGTATATTCATAGACTTTCACACACTGGTAGGAAAGCTTCACAAAAGCTAGTGGCGTACAAGTTTGTGTGGCATGGTCTCCGAAAGGACATTTGGGACTGGACCGCTGCATGTGAGCAGTATCAGCGGGCAAAGGTCCACGTCCATATTAAGGCACGGCTGTTGCCATTTAAATTGCCAGAATAACGGTTTGATGTGTAAAATATGTAAATATAGACCTAGTCAGGCCCCTTCCCGTGGGTTAACACAATTACTAACTGTCCACAGGACCACCAGATGGCAGGAAGCCATACCTCTGGTGTCAGCGACAACAGTGAACATGGCTTGCCACCATTTTGTTGTCCTGGAAAAGATGGAGGGCTTTCACTCCGGTGCTCAGCACAGCCTGCCCCAAAGTTCCCCTGGACACAAAGGTCCACTCAAGCCACCCTACGAGGGTCGGTTCCATGTCCAGGAATCTTGTGACAAGACAATCCTCACAGACATCGGTGGAAGGGTGGAGCTTATATCAGTGGCCTGATATCTATAACTTATAACATCGCCTAAAGCCTGCCCACCTTTCGCATGCACCACATGCTACTGTTTTACAATGATTCAATTCATGTTTTCCTTCATTTGACAGATGCGTGAAAGCTTCCCTGTTGCTGAAATTAGCAAGCTGCAAAGTTAGATTTATTCCATTTCCCAAATACAGCTTGTTAAAATTATATGGGAACAATGAAAGTGGGTTCTTAAAGAATGACAGCTTGTTCCTCCCTAAATTATGGAAGCACATGGTTTCGCTTTTGTTTGGAGTAGTGTAAACTCAACCAAAGACTAGATTTAGGGCAACTTAAATGTATTATCATTACATTTTACATGTAATGACCTATTTGACCTATAGGTTCATCCCTGGATCTTTGCCTATGACAGGCAATCCTACTCTCACCCCTCCAACCCAGTTCCCAACGTTCCTAATGAAGATGAACTTTTCATCATTATTATTGTTAGATGTGTTTGTACCAAGAGAGGACGTGTTGTCCCAACATTTGGACAACGTGCTGAGAATATAGAATACTTTATAGTGTTTGACTGACTTTGGGATTCCAATTTAGGACACTTCTTCAATTGGAATATCTCAGTGGGCAGGGGGGTGGTTAGATGTGGGTCTTTCCCCTGAAATGGGGACAGTCTGGTCAACCTATTTTTAGTGTGTAGTTCCCCAGTCTTTCGGAAAGACTTTGACATCTAGCATATTTAGCATACTACAGTTCCATACATCTTTTCAATCATTGTCTTTAAAAACTTTAATTTAAAAAGCACCTAATCACAACCCAATCATAAATCATGAATAGCCATATATTCTCAATGGATTATATGAGCGGAGCTCTAGTAGTTTTAGATAAGCAACCAGAATCTCCCTATGGTGGAGGAACAAACAGTATGTGATGAAATATCTGAAATATCTGTTCCAGGAACAGTCAGCAGCCCTTAATTTGTAAACAATTTGCGGGAGGGGATGGGCTAATCAACCACAACAACAGGATATATCAGCATATATCAACAGACAAACAGGTGTTGGAGTTGCTGTGAAGAAAGGTACATACTTCTCGACTCATATGGAGTCATCAATAAAAATCCTCAATGGTGTGGCATTCTCAAGTTGTGTGAAGGCCCACAGAAAAACTGTGTTTACTCCTTAAGCTGTGTCCCCAAACCTCTTTTTGGTTCAAAAAAAGAGCCCTGGCAGCTGAAGCAGGCCCAGTTACAGAGTGAAAGCTTTTGACCCTACCTCAGGAGAGTAAGGAAGGAGGAAAAGACTAGACTGCCTGTGTCCACCGAGGGCCGTAGAGAGCTCTGTTAGGCACACAGCCTAATGCAACACGACAAACGCACCTGCGGTTCATGCCTTTTGGATGGGCAAGGAGAGAGGCAGGGAGAGGCAAGGCCATCTCCACAATCACCAGAGCAATAACCTTGACAGAATAATGCAACAAGCATCATTCCGCAACAAAGGGTCTGCATGGACCTCTCATGGTCGTAGGTGTGGAGCACTTTATTTTCTGGATATTTTTCAGGACCTGTCCTGATTTGTTACCTTTAAATGTCAACAAATATGTGTGAGAAATAGTGACGTGAGAAATAGTGCTAATACTTTTAGATAAATTAGGCTGTCTTGATTGAAACATATTTAATACATGCAAGCTGCAAAGGACCTCTTAACCAGATTAAGAGTCAGCTCAACCTGAAACAAGGAAATGTTGACACCTGATCACCAATTTTACCATTTAGAAAGGTTGTAAACAAACGCTTCTGAAATGCGTTGTGTCCTATATAACTTAGTCGTGATGTTTATGATGCACTCAACACCGTTACATCCAAACCAGGTCAACAGAGGTAAAACATCACCACCTACACCAAGGGGATAATTAGTGGATGAAAATAACCCAAAACAAACATCAGAGTCTTACCAGAGGCAAAACATTTGAGACTGAGAAAAAAGGGGAAATGGAGAAGTCAAAAGTGTATGTGTAGAAAACAACGTGAATCTAAAGTGGAACATTAGCGGTTAATGATGTGCGTGAGTCAGATGTCTTCGCCACCCACATCCAAGGACATCACGGGTTACAACACTAACAATATACATTCTCTTCTTCAAAACTATGAAAAGACATATCACCTTTATATTAACAATAGCATCTAAAAAAAAAACTTGAAATATATAATAATGATGAATGAGTTGATCCTCTGCCTCGTTACATTATGATTGGCTTTTATAAGTTGTGCTCTAATTAGTGGATCTGAGTTATTCATGCACTCAGAGAGAATGTTTGTTTTCAGCCAAGGAGCAATATAAAGCCAGTCTATTATTGTGCCAGTCTCCCATCATTCACACCGAGGGCTTGTAGCGTTCTGTATGACTCATATCCAAGGAAGGCTCACTGCAGAGAGGTATATGTGATGAGAATACTTATCAACCATTCTGAAACTTTCGTCTACGTTTTGAACTCGCAATCGCATATTCATCTTTGATGAATGTACATCGACGGAAATTAAGCAGTTCCAAGACTTGAAGACAAAAACGCGTAATTTAAATGTGTCACTGCAGTGTTTTACCATATGGATGCAAAATGTTATTGTATTTAAATTAAAATATCTTTGACTTAAGAACACACAAGGGTCACGTGTGTGTGAAAGATGTTTGATGCAAACATACCGGATATTTTTCACAAACTATCAACGTGCTTTAGAGTTGTACTATTATCGAGTGAATGTTGAGACAGGAGAGTAACGGCTAACTGACCAACTGAAATAAGTGTTGTTTGACGTCATGACTTTATTTTTAGTAGGTAATATATGGGTGTGGAAGTGCCTTTTCATGTCAGAATAAAAATACAAACACATACACACACTCTGGTACACTATCTCCCTCACCACTGACACACACACACACACACACACACACACACACACATGCTTCTGTTCATACGAGACAAATACTCACACCTCCTGATGAGCTATATTAGTGGTATACTGTGATTCCAACGTGTTTGTGCTTAAGGGTGACAACTGTTTGTCTTTGCTCACCTCTGTTCTGCATGCTCCCTGTGTGGGCACTGTGGTAAGTGTTTTTTAAAAGGTCAGATTATACATTACATTGAACATCTGTGCGTATGTGAACCAAACAGTCTTTGGAGTTGCGATCTTCGCCAGGAGCCAAGTTGTAGCAGGTGTAGCTGCATTACAGAAGAAGAAAGAGCTGAGATGGGTGCTATGACTCATTTGCAATCACCACCACATATCATCCTAACAGAGAGGACGTGTTCCATATTTAAACCCTAGGGCTGCTTCATGGCTTACAATGCATTTTTCTAAATGTTATGTGTTTGATAATAACAATAATCTGTGTAATTGTGTGATGAAAGTCCACGTTTTATTGAAATGAATACAGGAAATACTAGGATGCTTTTCCAACAGTAGGGGGGGAGGGAACTCGCCTCTCGTTCTCTCTCTCCCTCGCCCATCCTACACCATGCGTCAGAGGATGGCGTGTTAACACGAGAGGCATGATCAGAGGCACACAGGCAACGTGAGTTAAAGACATCGTGAGGAACGTTCAATGTGGAAATATTTAGAGTTGCACTTGACTAGTAACCGTGATCATTTATTTTTCAGATTAGCGAGATGAAAGTATATATATATATATATATATATATATATAAATAAAAAAGAGACATTGACAAAACACAGCACAGTGTCTGGCTAAAGGAGAGTACAAAGTGTCTCTGTCCCAGACAAGAGCTTGGGTTCGGGGTGGTCGGTGTAGGGGATGTAGAAGAATGTCAGCATTCATGTCTGCAGATTCAGAAGGCGGGATTGAGTCCAGGAATGATTTCTGGAAGTATAAAACTTCAAGGACAAGACCAACCTTAAAAAAAATTATGGTCATAGTTATTTTGGAAACTGTCTCAGTGTCCCCCACTAACCCTGACCAGACAAAACAATGGCGGAGATCACAAGGAACACTCGACGAACAGATGGGCTGGACAATTCAAGGTTATGTGTTGTGTGTGTGTGTGGGCTTGCAGTGGAATGTCCCTGCATGAGGAGTTGATGCTCATTAAAGCCCTCTCATCTGACGGTAAAAACAGGATACCCCATCAAAGTTTGTTTAGAGTATAACAATGTGCAAATTAGGATTGCATCAAATCGGAGGCTGACCTCTTTAATAAATCATGGTCTGAGTCACACCATTGCTATAGTGCTTCAGTGCGTCAAACCAAAAAAACTCAGAACAACAAGGACGGAATTACACACGCATATAAACAAATACAGAAACAAAAGGAAGAGACAACAAGGGGCAGAAACTGTCAGCAATCTATGGCAAGTGGACCCAAACACACAACACAGAATACTCAGGGGTGAAAGTAAAAGAGTTTTTACTGAATTAGATGGCAAACACAGTAATGGCAGGCAGGTCAAGTGAACAGGGCAGACAGGTAAGTAACCGGACGGGCAATGGGCAAGTAGTGGGACAGGCATGGGTCTGGCAATGGGCTGGTAATCGGACAGGTGAGAGTTCGGCAACGGGCTGGTAGTCGGACAGGCGAGGGTTCGGCAACAGGCTGGTAGTCGGACAGGCGAGGGTTCGGCAACAGGCTGGAAGAATAGTCGGGTAGGCGGAGGTTCGGCAACAGGCTGGTAGAATAGTCGGGCAGGCGGAGGTTCGGCAACAGGCTGGTAGAATAGTCGGGCAGGCGGAGGTTCGGCAACAGGCTGGTAGAATAACTCTTAGCATCTGAAACGTAGCAATCACGAGGAAAAGACGACGATCTGATGAGGAACATCAGAACAGCCTTGATATACAGAGGGAGTAGCGAGCTGATGAATCACAGGTGGGTAAAGTAGGTCATCGGGGAGGAGCCAGAGATCAAGACGTTGCGCCGCAGACGAGTAGAGGGCGTGTCCAGAGAGGTAGCAGGGAACATGTAACAGAACCGCCCCCCCCCCTCCTGGTGCCCCGGACCAGACCTGCCAGGACACAAGGAATATAAATCACGGATAAGCAAGGCGTCGAGAATGTGCCGACGGGGAATCCAGCTGCGCTCCTCGGGACCATAGCCCTCCCAATCCACAAGGTATTGAAAGCCCCAACCCCGATGGCAAACGTCCAGGAGCCGCCGGATGGTATAGGCAGGATGGTCATCGATGATACTGGGGGGAGGCGGGGCAGGTACAGGCGGAGACACTAGACTGGTGGAGACAGGTTTGATCAGGGAGAAATGCAAGGTGGGGTGAACACGGAAAGAAGTGGGGAGTTTAAGCCGGACAGCTGATGGATTAATAATTCTGTCAATGAAGGGACCAATGAACTGTTGGGACCATTTCCGGGACTCCACTCTCAGAGGCAGCTCCAGAGAAGACAGCCAAACCATCCGGCCTGGGGTGTATACAGGAGCCGGGCGCGGTGACGGTTAGCCTGCACCTGGTACCTGGTGGAAGCACGGAGTAGGGCAGCATGGGCGAGTCTCCAGGTACGCGGATACCAACGCATATGAGTCTGAACCGACGGAACACGATCTCCGCCTCCTTGGAGGGAAACAGGGGAGGCTGATAGTCCAGTGAACATAAAAACGGGGACAATCCGGTCGAGGCGTTGGAGAGGGAGTTATGGGCATATTCTACCCACAGTAGTTGGGAGCTCCAGGAGGAAGGGTTGGATGTGGTCAGGCAACAAAGCGCCGCCTCCATCTCCTGGTTCGCCCTCTCTGATTGTCCATTGGACTGTGGATGGTAGCCCGACGGTGGCTCCCAAGGATAAGGTCAGATATAATGTCTGTGGGAATGCCGTGCAAGTGGAAAACATGAAACACCAAAAGATCAGCGGTCTCCCTAGCAGAGGGAGGCTTAGGTAGGGCAACAAAATGTGCGGCCTTGGAAAATCGGGTGGTGAGTCTTTTGGCAAACTGGATGTACAAGAGATTCTTATGGTCCGTCCAGACAACGAATGGCTGTTCCGCTCCCTCCAGTCAATGGCGCCATTCCTCCAGTGCCAGTTTAACCGCCAAGAGCTCCCGGTTGCCTATATCAGGTTCGGCAACAGGCTGGTAGAATAGGGCAGGCGAAGGTTCTGCAACAAGCGGATAGAATAACTCTTAGCATCTGAAACGTAGCAATCACGAGGAAAAGACAACGATCTGACGAGGAACATCAGAACAGCCTTGATATACAGAGGGAGTAACAAGCTGATGAATCACAGGTGGGTAAAGTAGGTCATCGCGGAGGAGCCAGAGATCGGTCATTCGAGACGTTGTGCCGCAGACGAGTAGAGGGCGTGTCCAGAGAGGTAGCAGGGGCGGATGTAACAGAGACTGGGGAAGCTAAATAACAGAGCACAGGTGAACATAATCAGTAATGTACACAGGTGACAGGAATCTACCAAAACGAGGACACAGGGAATACTAAAAAAGTGCATGGGGTTGAAACAAAAACATACGTGATATAATGTAATGCACATAATGTAAAATAAATTATATATAATAATATTATATAAACGTAAAAGTGTGTCCAAATCTACTGAAATTCTTGGAGCCAAACCAAAAGTCCAGTACTGTTTAGCACCCAGGAGGAATCAGCAGAACTACTGGGGAAAAAACAATAATGCAATTATGCATTATTTGAGATGAGATGCTAAATAATTGATTTCCTATTAAATATGTTTTCTCAACATGAATTGCTGCAATAGTTTAGGGGAAATGTAGTAATACTGTGGATATAATATAGATAATATAGAGTACAGTCAACACAATGATGGGTGGCTTGTGTGTATGGAGGATTGTCTGTAAGTATGTGAATGGGATGCTTATAGCGAGCCCTTTCCACAACCAACGAAGGCTTCTGATTGGCTGTCTGTAGTAGTTGAACTTGAACTACTACTATTTCACAATACCATCAGAAAAATGCAATTGTCTGTCCAGTCCATGTTTAGAGCTCAAAGTCCCCTAGTAGGTGAAAACTGAAGCTGTCCTATGTCCATTTAATAGCCAAGCATCATTTCTCATAGTTGGCTTGGATTTGAATCTCTCTGGGCCTGCTCCATGTCTACATCCACTCCAGAGGTATCCACCTGGACCATCCATCCATACACATGTGGACAATGTATGAAAGTATGTGGAATTAGTGTGGAATGAATTGTGTGTACCAACTACCACTCAGGAATGACCAGTGTCTTGGTATAGGGTGAGGCTGTTCAGGATGCTCACTTGGAGTTTTACAAAAACGCTGAATGATTGGTATTCCAATTCCGTTTTATCTGATCCGATCTTCTGCTCGTTCAGCTAGACTACTAGAGCAATGATCACCCCATGCAAAGTCTGGTTGTAGATCATCCCAGTAGCCTTAAAGTCCCTTGAGCATGAGCTTCTGGGATGTTTCTATGACAACATGCAAGCCTTATAGTATAACTGTATTAGAAGAGGCTAAGTGGATTGGACGGCTTCTCCAGAGGAACCTACCAGTAGCATTTTAAGATATTCACATTCAAAGGGACATTTGGACTGCTCTTCTTGTCCTGTTGCTACCTTGACCCTGATGGACCAAGCACATTAGAAGAACGCTGAATGGATTGATGGATGGTTAGTTGGTTGTAATTCCATTTTATTCAACCTGCTTCTTATCATAAAGGTGAAAAAGAGTTTAAACAACTTCAGAGTTCTTCTAGGACAAACCCGTATGCCTATCACTCTCCACCAGTCCTTTGAGAAGTTAATATGGTGAGTCGGATTTTGTTGATCCAGTACTTTGAAGGGAACTTTGTAGACAAGACTTCCTTCCCAGGTTTTCCCCATGGCAGACCTGCTGATTGTACGGCCACTTTAGGGTCCTGTGTCTCCAGGAGGATCAGGCTTTCTCTTGGTACTGCTCCAAACCATTTCTGGACCTTCTGGAGCAGTTGTCACCGATCTCTCTCCCGGTACTGCTTCACTACTACAGGTGTTCTGGTCCTGAGAATCACTAAGCATCATAACCTTGGTTGGAGAAGTCCCTGTTCAGGAGCCAATGTGGCGGTTTCCCCATGCCACATGCCATCTACAATGGCTTTCAGGGCTTCTCCAATGGCAGGACACAGGCAGATGTTGGTTGAACCGGTTTATTGTAGAGTTTATAATAGTTTGAACAGGCAGAGCAGATGGTACGTGCTGACACGCTAGCGCTCCTCCTGAGTGTGTGTGCTGGTGGCTGGTTTAACCTGTGGGCCTTGATTGGCCAATGCCCCACAGGTGTGCAGCCTCACCCAGCCCCAGAGTCCAATCAGTCTGACTCGGACCAGGTGAGGCTGCTTAAACCAGCCACCAACAACACACACTCCACATATATATATATACAGTATATATATATTGAAAGGCCAATAGAAACAGAAGCCTAACCCAAGGAATAGTGTGTAGAATGGGAAACAAAACTGGTCTACAGCCAATGGGCATATAGATATCCTCCCATCAGAGGATATATGCAGAGCCTTGTTGACGTTGTTGCCGGCATGCAAGGATGTTGTTCAATGACATGGTACATAACAAAATACTGAAATAATTTCATTCACATGCAATGACTGAGACATATTTCCCTCTCGTGGTCTCGAGTCCCAGTTGGTTGGCTTGTGTTCCACTGCTCTCCATAAGGAGATCTGGACAGCACAGCGCTGTGTCTGGATGCTTGAACCACTGTTGTTAAGTGAGGCATGGTACGTGAATGCTCCTCTGCACATTAGCAGCGCTGTCCTTATAGCTAGAAGGTTACTTGACAAAAAAAAAGATTGTGGTCATTTGATTGGGGATGTCTGCTAAAGGAAAACAGAATCATACCGGCCTTGTGCTTTGACAAGAGAAATTATGAAGTGAGAATCATTATAAGAGTGTTTAAGATGTGGCTAGTGGAGAGCTAAGATTAGTTACAGTTCCATTTGCTTTTTTTAATAACTTGGTGACACAATGTAAAGTTGCAAAATTACTTCATCAAATGAATTACAACCCACGACTGGAGTACTTTCCACAAAAGTTTGTGGAAAAAAATGGAGTTTGTGTATCCTGCTTTCTTATATAATTAATGTTTGAAATTGTTGCGCTCCCCTGTGAATGTGGCAAAAAAGAAAAAAAATCATAAATAAAGAAGATATGTATATGATTATATTGTAGGCATAGCAATACATTAAATACAAATATGGTATAGTTGCCATGGCAAACCATGGTGTACGGGATAGAGTCAACCGCTGGAATGAATAATTCAACCAATCAGAAGGCTGGGTCAGACGTGGGAAAAAAATGAGTCACATTTCTGTGTCTATCGTGTAGCTTATTATTGGCATATATATATCTTAAATCACAGTCTTTAAATAGAAAACGGGTACATGACACCGTAACACAATCACACGCACACATACACACATGCACCCTGCACCCCCCCCATACACACACACACACACACACACCCCCACACACACACGGCATGTGTATACAGTGTACCAACAAGCATGCAAACAGGCGTCCTGTGCATGTTAATTGTCCCTCTGTTTGACGAAACTCAAAGTGAATATGTAATTTGTCAATTGATTCTCTTCCTCCCAGGCTATGAATAAGATGCTTTAATTATTGATGTGCTGACATCAGACGCTTGAATGTTATATGTGGTGCAGACACGAGGCTAGCTGCCTCCCAACCCCCCCCCCCCAGCCTTACAGACACCCGGATTCTGCCTCCTACCTCCTATCTCTACCTGGAATTAATGTAATGTTAAGCGCTTACGTTGCAGACAGCTGCAGAGAGGCATCAACCAATTGGAAGGAGCGTCATACAAGAACAACATCTCTCCTCTGTCTCCACCTCTCTTTACACCACAACTCTCTCACCACTAGGGGCTTGTCTCCACCTCTCTTTACACCACAACTCTCTCACCACTAGGGGCTTGTCTCCACCTCTCTTTACACCACAACTCTCTCACCACTAGGGGCTTGTCTCCACCTCTCTTTACACCACAACTCTCTCACCACTAGGGGCTTGTCTCCACCTCTCTTTACACCACAACTCTCTCACCACTAGGGGCTTGTCTCCACCTCTCTTTACACCACAACTCTCTCACCACTAGGGGCTTGTCTCCACCTCTCTTTACACCACAACCCTCTCACCACTAGGGGCTTGTCTCCACCTCTCTTTACACCACAACCCTCTCACCACTAGGGGCTTGTCTCCACCTCTCTTTACACCACAACCCTCTCACCACTAAGGGCTTGTCTGCGCCATCAGAGAAGTGCTGCTGTCCTACGGTTGTTGAATTCTTTTGTGTACATTTGTCTGTTTTTGTTCATTAAAACAGAATACCAATGATGTTTTCATGTAAATCAAAATGTTAACTTTTCATGAAGGTCAAACCATGACTACATCATGCAGATATTGTATATTTTGTCTGTGTGTGTGTGTGTTTTATACTCTGTGTCGTATCTATACATCACTGTAGGTTATATGCAGAAAACAATGAGCAAGAAGTGACTACAACAGGGGGGCTGAGAGGCAGAAGTCATGATAAGGCATGAAGGTCAAGCCAGCCCTCATTCTACTGCCTACTCACCATGACAGCTCATGTTGAGAAAGTTATCAAGAAGAGCAAATACTCTTGATATGAAAAATACAGGCATGTGGAAAGTTTGACTTTTTTACACACAACATATGTGCACGATTTGAGATGCATACTTTTGACAGCGAATCCATGCCTTAAACCAGTAGTCCATGTGTTCTTAAAAACAGGTGTGCATTCACAATATTTATCCATTGATACTGGTTTAGGAATGAAAAACCCTCAAGCCTCAAGCCTATGCGTGAATGTGTTTGGAATATCGTATAAATTGTCAAATCCTTTGAATAAAAAAAGAGCCACAACCACTAACGGCAAAATAAAAAAAGGCAATTGTTCGGACAATGCAAATGATTGTGATGAGGGAAGGTAATTGATCTGCCCATGGTTGGAGACCCTGCGGGGCCGGATGGACGATAAAGGGATGTGGGGAGTGGCTTTGTGTCTTAACCTTTGCTGAAAAATGTCTAAAGTGTAGCACAGCTAATGATGGGTGAATCATCACTGCTCTGCCCTTCCAGCCCTTACCCACCACTAACAGTATGTCGGGCATTAATGAGCTCCTGATAAGCATCAACGTCTGCAGAGATACAGGAGCACGTCGCTCTCTTCTCCACGCGGACACGGGGTCCGGGAGTAGAGCTTCTCGTTCTCACTGTCGCACCGTTCCCTTTATTACCGGTGGGGAACAGGCGTGGCCAAACTGTGGTTACTTTATCCAAACAAAACAAACAAAAAAAACACATGTAAAAATATATTTCGTTTTTGGCCGGCTTTTGTTAACGGCCACGACTGTGTGGCTGTAGAAGAAACCACCGGAGGCTGAAACACAAAGTGTCCAAGTGTCTTCCTCCCACTGTGGTGAGACACAAGAAACACGGGCGAGGAGCGGTGTAACATGAAGTGCTCCTCCTGATGAGGAGGCTGAGGAGGGAAGGAGGGAGGGGGGGGGGGGGGGGGGGGGGGGGGGAGGGGGGGGGGGGGGGGGGGGGGGGGGGGGGGGGGGGGGGGGGGGGGGGGAGGGGGGGGGGGGGGGGGGGG